>CM022299.1:630603581-630626468 GCA_011799875.1 Thinopyrum elongatum | reverse complement strand
GCGTTCCAGTCAATTCAGCGCGCGCCGCTCAGTCGCTGACGTCTATTAAGCTCCGGCTTGAAGTATACGACCAGACGCCCCATACTATGCCCACGTGATGTTAGTGCAATCGGGCCAAGGCCCCTCGGATCAATATAGCCAAACCTGTAGTGATTTAGGATCGCGCGGAAACGAGCAGAGACTCACGAAAGATGTGACCCCCCCCTGTCGCCCGTCTCGAGGACTTCGGGCAAGGGCTAAGAATGCCCGGCCACCCTCGTCATTATCTCGCGGGCACCTCCCAGGTCAACCCCGTCTCCACATCACTTCGCTTAGCAGCTCGCGCGGTACCCCTCAGGCCGACCCGTCTTAGTAACATGGTTTAGTGTAAGGCATAAAAATAATAGTAACTGTGTGTCTGACACCAAAGGGATCCCTGAGGAATCACCCTCGATGGAATTCCCACTGATGTTATAGTCAAGGTGAACGAAGGAGGAATCACCCTCGAGGTCCAACTGAAGAGTTGCGCGACGATGTCGTTATCGGGGGTGGTGTAGAGGAATCACCCTCGCTTACCACGACCGATTAACTAACCTACAAGGTCAACATCAGCAGTGCTGACGAGGTATCACCCTCGGCACTCGACGATAACCCATTAGTGTAGGTATCAAGGGGGAAGTGATGTTGTCGGTCAGTCTGGTCTTCAATCCCGTGATCGGGTCTTCTGATATCCAGCAGGGCAGTCGGGATCAAGTGGGGGTCTCTGCCGTGTCTCTACCAGTTATAACAAGTAGTCTAGATAACCAGAAAGGTAACAAGGCAGGTTACAATAAACAGGCTATGCAGCGGATTAGGAAAACAGTTAGAAGTAGCAGTTCTAATGCAAGCATTGAGAGAAGAGAATAGGCTATATGGCATGCTCAAAATGGGGTGCTTGCCTGTTTGCTCGGGGCAAGGGCAAGTCGTCAGTAGTGTCGGCGGGACGTAGTCGTACTCCGGGCTTGTTCTGCCTCTGGATCTACGTCTGCATCGGGGTCTATCGGAGGAAAGAGGGGGGGAACAGGTACCAATTGCAAACATATGCCACACAGTGCGTGCTTATGCTATGATGCATTGCAGGGTTGCCTGAATATGCATCTAAGTCATTTATTTGTTTTAAGATTTATTCTGGGATTTTATTACCGGTGCGGGTGCACTATTCATCTATCGGATTCGGGTCGAGTTACGAGTTCTTCTACGTAAGGTTCCGATGAAGAAACAGATGGCACATCAGACTCGGCTCGTCGTTCTGAGCAACTTTTATGTTTTAAGTTTTTCGATCTGAGCTAACGTTTTTAAAACTTATGATTTTTAGAGATTATTTAATTTTTGGAATATTTTAAATTAGCAGAAATGTATTATGACGTCAGTCATGATGTGCTGCTGACCGTCAGCAAGTCAACAGTCGGCTGGACTAAGTCAAATATGACATGTGGGTCCAGTGACCACACTGTCAGTCTCTGTTTCTTAACAGTGCATTTGAATTAATCTAAATTGCTAATTAAGCTTCTGGCCCCACATGTCATAGACTCATTAGGGCAATAGTTTTTTTTTATTTCTAAAATGTTTTAATTAGATAACAGGAGGTGGCCCACGTGTCAGCGACTGGGCCGGTCCAGTCAGCAGGGCTGACCGGTCATCTGGCCGGGGTCGCCCCTGGGGCCCACGGGTCAGTGACCCAGGGAGTGGCCCCGGGCTGACCACGCCGGCGGGCACCGGAGTAGCTCCGGCGAGCCATTCCCTCCGCGGCGGTTGGTCGCCGAATGACCGCGAACTCGTCTCAGAGCATCGTTCGTGCTGCGCTTAGGCGCGTTCGCTAGCTGGTGATCTCGCGCACGAGCTGGGGCACTTGCCGGACCAGGGGATGCGCGGAGCTGGGCCGGCGACGAGTTTGCGGCGGTGGAGTTCGGAATCGGGAGACGGCGTTAGGAGGCACGTGAGGCTCGGGCTCGAGCTCCCCGGGCTCCTGGGAGCACCAGGAGCTCAACGTTGACCTCGGTTGGCGTTGACAGAGGCCACATCGACGGCACCGAGCCCACCAGCGGCAACCAGAGCACGGGCTCGGGAACAGCTAGCTACGTCGCGCTTAGAGATGAACCATGGAGCGGAGGACGGGTAGCTCACCGTGGCGGCACGCCGAGGCCCTCGGAGGTTTAGTAGCTGCACCTACTCGCCGGATGGAGGAATTGGCACGACCCGAGTGGAGACACCTCGCGCGCGGGCAATGCGGTGCTCCTCCGCTCCGTCTGGTTGCTCCAGAGGTTGCAGAGGTCCACGGCGCTCCTTCCTGGCACTCCAGACGACGTGGGGAGGCTGGCGGCCACGGTGGTGCCAAAGCGCGCGACGGTGGGGCTTTCTGTCACCGTCTGATCTAAGGAAGGGAGAGGCGGAGCGAGCAAGAGGAAAGGGGAAGACTGACGGGGAGCCAGGGAGGAGTGGACGGGTCTCAGCCTTATCCTCCTCGCGCCCCTGTTCCTTCGGTGGCGTCGGCGTGTCGCCCCTCGCCGACGCGCGCGCGCTCTGCCAGAGGCGTGCCGACACGGAGGAGGAGGGAGAAGGAACGGGCCTTCTGGGCTGGGCTTCAAGGCACGTGCACTTGGCCTGTGCACAGTGGCCTTTTTCTTTATTTCTAAATTTTTCTGTTCTGCCTTTTCTTTTATTTCATTATTCTGAAATGTTTAGGCACTTGTGCTATTTTGAAAAGTGGGGGAGTTGGCCCAAATATTGCAATGCAATTATTCCTCCACCAAAAAGTGATTAGGACAGAATGAATTCCATTTAATTTGATAACATTTTAAATAGATTAAATGTTCTGTTTTGGGTGCTGTTTCATGTTGTTTCACTCCCTTAGCTAACTCCAAAATAATGATTATGATTTTGTCATGACCACTGGATTATTGCTAATTAAATAACATTTTTCCAGCAGAGTTTGATCAACTTCACATGCACTTTGAAATTTAAATTGATTTTCAGATTTGAATTTGAATTGAATAACTAACCCAGGACTAGGCAATGTAAATGATGATGACTTGGCATTATTAGTAGTTGATCACTGTGGTCATTACAAGGGGGTGTTCAAATTTCCTCCTCTAAAAGAATTCTCGTCCCGAGAATTTAGGAGGTAGAAGGAAGAGGTCGGTATATTCTTCCCGAAATGATCCTCGTCCGTTCCCAAGTGGCTTCATCTTCAGTATGATTCGACCACTGCACTTTCAGGAACTTGGTTGTCTTCTGACGAGTTCGGCGTTCAGCTTCGTCGAGGATCGGATTGGATGCTCCTTATAAGATAAGTCATCTTGGATTTGGAGCATCTCGTGATCCACTGCACGGTGCGGAGATTCCTTGAAGCACTTCGGAGTTTGCACACGTGGAAACATCATGAATATGAGAAACTGTGGCGGCAACTCCAATTTATATGCCACATGTCCGTCTAGCCACGATGCGGAAAGGACCATATAGCGAGGAGCTAACTTGCCCTTGATCACGCCGAAACGACGGGTGCCTTTCATCGGAGTGACGCGAAGGTAAGCTGATCACACCTGGTTGATATATTACACCCCATCGCTTGCGATCATAATTACTCTCTGACGGTCTTGAGCTGCTTGAGGTTCTCCCGGACAATTCTGACTTGTTCTTCGGCATGCCTGAATAATGTCCGGTCTCAACAAGAGGTCGTTCCCCAGTTTCTGACCAATCAAGGGTTCGACATTTACGACCGTAGAGACTTCAAAGGGGGCCATCTTCAAGCGCTGCTTGATAGCTGTTGTTATAGGAGAACTCGCATATGAGAGATTCCTCCCTTTTCTTACCGAGGATATACACAAGCCGTAGCATACTTCAAGCACTTGGTTACTCGCTCAACTTGCCTTGGGACTGAGGATGATAGCTGAACTCCATGTAATGTGAGTTTCCCATTGCTTGTTGGAAACCTTCCCAGACTTGAGGTGAAGACACCACCACGATCTGAACTAATCTCCTTCGGAATACCATGGAGAAACAATTCTGGCGATGTACAGTTCTGCTAGTTGGCTAGCAGTGATGTCTCCTTAACAGTAGGAAATGACAACCTTGGAGAGTTGGTCGACGATGACAAGAATGCATCGTGATCCTTCTGAGACTTAGGAAACCAGTAATGAAGTCCATCTGCACTTTATCCCACTTCCACAAAGGAAGGGAGCGGTTGAAGAATGCCAGCGCTTCGATGTTCTGCTTTCACGCGACGACCAACGTCACATTCAGAACAATAACGAGCGATGTCCTGCTTCATTCAGACCACCAGTACCTTTGAGACGTAGATCTCGATACAATCTTAGTGCTACCCGGATGGATAGACAGAGCGGTGTATCATGGGCCTCCTTCATGACTTGGTCAGTCATCAGTTCGAAGCGAGTACTACGATGCGGTTAGTTCATCGGTTGTGGTCATCGAGGGTGATTCCTCTTTCTCCACTCCCGGTAACGACTTGTCATGCAACTCCTCAAGAGTGGACCTCGAGGGTGATTCCTCCTTTTTCCATTGACGATGACATCAGGTGAATTCTTAGCCTTGCCACAATTCTCGAGACGGGGCGACGGGGTCACATCGATCGTAGTCTCTGCTCGTTTCCGCAAGCCCCTAATCCCACTAACGATTTGGATATTTGATCCGAGCAGGCCTCTGCCTGATAGCACTAACCATCACATGGAAGAGTTATGGGCACTCTGCATCGTAGCGTCAGCCAAAAGCTCTGTCCAGACGTCCAGTTCAGCCTGGCGGCCGGGCTGGGCCGGCACCATCCTGTAGTGTGGAGCCTGGTTCGCCCTGCACGCACGACCCCGGCGAGGGGGCGATGCCCAAGACCCCTTGCGCTTAGGAGGTAGACCGACGGGACCCTCTCTCTGCGCTGAGCTATAGGTAGGGTTGCGGTGTATCGTTTTGGCCGAGGCCGGGCATGACCAGGAAAGTGGTGTCGCCGGAGTAAGAGACGAGCGTGGTGGGGTAAGTTGGTGCAACCCACTGAGGGAACAAAAAACATCTATCGATAGCCGCGTCCATGGTACGGACACTCGGATGTTGTACCCGATCGATACAACTAGAACTTGAGATGATAACTGGATATGATGGCTCTGGGATAGCTTTCTCACAGGGAGTCGAGGAAGGATCTCTGGGCGAGACTGTTGCTTGACACAACCCTACTACATTATACTGTGCTGATCTACTCTCTTTCTATGCTGCAAGACCGCTGAAGATGCTATCTTTTGATAACTAGGCCTTCTCTCTATTCTGGCATTTCTGCAGACCAGTCCACATATACAGCCTCCCTTTGATAATGTTGCATATGTAGTGTAATCCTTGCTTGCTGAGTACTTCGGATGAGTACTCACGGTTGCTTTGTTCTTTATTTTCTTCCACTTCCATTTGATGCAACCAGATGATGGAGCCCCAGAGACACGCTGCCCGCGCCAACGGCTAATACTCCCCCGTCGAGGGTGGTTACTCTCACAGCTGGCCGATGACCCAGGAGTAGGATCGGAGGGTCCCAGGCAGGAGGCTTGCGCCTTTCGATCATAGCTTTTGTTTTGTCCAACCTTGTTAAAGGATTATCTCTCTGTCTTATGTCTGTACTCAGATATCTAATACTTCCGCTGATGCTTGTTTTTCATCAAGCTAATGTATTCGAGCCCTCGAGGCCCCTAGCTTGTAATATAATGCTTGTATGGCTTTATTTATTTTTTGAGTTGTGTTGTGATATGTTCAGTGATTCCTTATGCTTGATCATGTGCATTTGCGTGTATGATTTGTGCACGTTAAGCCGGGGGCATAATAGTGTTGGATCAAGCCGACTGCCTGTAGGAACCCCCCTTCCAACTCCTTGGCCGAAGTTGAGTCTAGAATTTACAAATGATTTTACTAACTTGGCTATGTGGCTTAACGGGCCCACATCACCAATTGGGTGTATTAGGATCTTTTATTCTTATCTATACTCTGATCTCTCTCTCTATTCGGTTAAATAAATTTACTATTCAACATTAGGTTCTCGTGATCACATCCACCCCGGAGTTCTAAATTGATTCCCCTTGCTTCAAGATTGTGGGCCAGGTTTCTGCTTACAGGATCCTTTTATCGAGGGCACCCTGTATGCCACTTGCAGAATCCTCGCTCCAGCAGTTTTCTCCGAATGATGTAGCCTTTGCTATGTCATGTTGTTTGTATTCCTCAGTGGCGTGCCTGCGCGCCTCCTAGCTGTTCTAGCTGCATGCGTTTTCGTACTCCTACCGCCGTTTGTTCCAACTCCGTGCATTGTTCTGTATGTCTTTTAAGGACTACTAATTTGCACCTGATGCCTTCTTGTTCATCTCCTGTTACATCATGAATACCTCCATAACATGTATTTTCTTGGAAAACTGCCCCTGTTGATTTGGCCAGGATGGCTGACGATTCTCACCCCCCCACCCTATATTGCCGAAATGATGCAGCAGTTTGAACTGAACCGTTAGTTATGACCGGGATATTGGCTCAGTTCCCAACCCAGAATGCTCATCAACACCTACCCCAATAACACTGCCAGAATTCGTGCGCCCCATCCTCTGTTTTCCGCAACTCCACCAATCCTATGGATGCTGATGATTGGCTTCGTGACATCCTGTTTGGAGATGGAGTAAGCTAATGTTTCCCCCTGACAGTTACGTCCCTTTGCGACATTCCATTTAATGGGTCCACTGCTCAATGGTGGGAAAGCCACAAGAGTATGTTGCCTTGCTGAATCTGTAACCACTTGGCAGGAATTTTAGTCACCTTTCATGCACGTACATTCCTCCAGGTCTGATCGACAGAGAAGCAGGAGTTCCGCAAACTCTCACAGGCACATGACTGTGGATGAATATCAGAGGAAATTTCATCAAATTATCGCGCTATGCTAAGGATGACGTCGACATTGACGCCCGCAAGTAGGAGAAATCTGTGAAGGACTGCGTTTTGATATACAGCTCATACTTGTTATTCAAGATTAAGCATACTTCGCAACGCTTGTTAGCCAAGCCTACCGAGTTGAAACTGGTCTGGCTAAATACCAGGAGTCGCTCAAACGCACTCGTGATGTTGGCTCATCCTCCGGTCAGCCTGTTCAGAAAAATCGATGTGGTTCCGCACATGTTCATTACCGACTGCTCCAACACCAAGCCATCTTATGTTCACATCGCTCCTCTCCACCACTAAGACAACTGAATAGTGAAAGTGGTCAGCCCAATGCTGATGCTCCTTCCATAATGATGGTTTATGCCACCATTGTGACATCCAGGGCACCGTGCTCTCAACTGTCGCCAGGGTCAGCCGCAGGATTCCATCAAGCGGAATCCACACTCGATGTTTCTGAACAGGCTGACCCGAGGATGAGCCAACATCACGAGTGCGTTTGAGCGACTCCTGGTATTTAGCCAGACCAGTTTCAACTCGGTAGGCTTGGCTAACAAGCGTTGCGAAGTCTGCGTAATCTTGAATAACAAGTATGAGCTGTATATCAAAACGCAGTCCTTCACAGAATTTCTCCTACTTGCGGGCGTCAATGTCGACGTCATCTTTAGCATAGCGCGATAATTTGAGAAATTTCCTCTGATATTCATCCACAGTCATTGTGCCCTGTGAGAGTTTGCGGAACTCCTGCTTCTTCTGGTCGATCAGACCTGGAGGAATGTACCGTGCATGAAAGGCTGAACTAAAATTCCTGCCAAGTGGTTACAGATTCGGCAGGCAACATACTCTTGTGGCTTTCCCACCATTGAGCTGGACCCATTATGGAATGTCGCAAAGGGACGTAACTGTCAGGGGAAACATTACTTACTCCATCTCAAACAGGATGTCACGAAGCCAATCATCAGCATCCATAGGATTGGTGGAGTTGCGGAAAACAGTAAGGATGGAGGCGCACGATTCTGGCAGTGTTTATTGGGGTAGGCTGTTGATGAGCATTTCTGGTTTGGGAACTGAGCCAATATCCCGCGTCATAACCTAACGGTTCTTTTCAAACTGCTGCATCAATTTCGGCAATATAGGGTGGAGTGGAAATCGTCAGCCATCCTGCCAAATCAACAGGGGCATTTTCCAAGAAAACACATGTGTTGGAGTTTATTCATGATGTAACTTGAGATGAACGAAGGCATCAGGTGAAATTGTAGTCCTTAAAAGACATACAGAACAATGCACGGAGTTGGAACCAAACGGCGGTAGGAGTACGAAAACGCATGCAGCTAGACAAGCTAGGAGGCGGCAGCCACACCACTGAGGATGACAACAACATGACATAGCAAAGGCTACATCATGTCGGAGAAAACTGCTGGAGCGAGGATTCTGCAAGTGGCATCACAGGGTGCCCTCGATAAAAGGATCCTGTAAGCAGAACCTGGCCCACAATCTTGAAGCAAGGGGGAATAATTTCAGAACTCCGGGTGGATGTGATCACGAGAACCTAATGTTGAAGTTAGTAAAATTTATTTAACCCGAATAGAAGAGAGATCAGAGTATAGATAAGGAATAAAAGATCCTAATACCACCCAATTGGTGATGTGGGCCCGTAAGCCACATAGCCAAGTTAGTAAAATCATTTTGTAAATTCTAGACTCAACTTCGGCCAAGGAGTTGGAAAGGGGGGTTCCTACAGGCAGTCGGCTCTGATACCAACCTATTATGCCCCCGGCTTAACGTGCACAAATCATACACGCAAATGCACATGATCAAGCATAAGGAATCACTTGAACATATCACAACACAACTCAAAAACATAAATAAAGCCATACAAGCATTATATTACAAGCTAGGGGCCTCGAGGGCTCGAATACATAAGCTTGATGACAAACAAGCATCAGCGGAAGTATTAGATATCTGAGTACAGACATAAGACAGAGAGATAATCCTTTAACAAGGTAGGACAAAACAAAAGCTATGATCGAAAGGCGCAAGCCTCCTGCCTGGGACCCTCCGATCCTACTCCTGGTCATCGGCCAGCTCGTAGAAGTAACCACCCTCGAGGTGGTAGTAGTAGTCGTTGGCGGGGCAGCTGTCTCTGGGGCTCCATCATCTGGTTGCATCAAATGGATATGGGGAAAAAATAAAGCAAAGCAACCGTGAGTACTCATCCGAAGTACTCAGCAAGCAAGGATCTACACTACATATGCAACATTATCAAAGGGAGGCTGTATATGTGGACTGGTCTGCAGAAATGCCAGAATAGAGAGAAGGCCTAGTCCTATCAAAGAATAGCATCTTCAGCGGTCTTGCAGCAATAGAAGAGAGTAGATCAGCACAGTATAATGTAGTAGCGGTTGTGTCAAGCAACAGTCTCGCCCAGAGATCCTTCCTCGACTCCCTGTGAGAAAGCTATCCCAGAGCCATCATATCCAGTTATCATCTCAAGTTCTAGTTGTATCGATCGGGATACAACTCCGAGTGTCCGTTACCATAGGACAGGCTATCGATAGATGTTTTGTTCCCTGCAGGGGTGCACCAACTTACCCACCACGCTCGCTTAACTCCGGCCGGACACACTTTCCTGGGTCATGCCCGGCCTCGGCCAAACGATACACCGCAACCCTACCTATAGCTCAGCAGAGAGGTCCCCGTCGGTCTACCTCCTAAGCGCAAGGGGGTCTTGGGCCATCGCCCCTCGCCCTCCGGGTCGTTGCGTGCAGGGCGAACCAGGCTCCACCACTACAGGATGGTGCCGGCCCAGCCCGGCCGCCAGGCTGAACTGGACGTCTGACAGAGCTTTTGGCTGACGCTACGATGCAGAGTGCCCATAACTCTTCCCATGTGATGGTTAGTGCTATCAGGCCAGAGGCCTGCTCGGATCAAATATCCAAATCGTTAGTGGATTAGGGGCTTGCGGAAACGAGCAGAGACTCACGATCGATGTGACCCCGTCGCCCCGTCTCGAGGAATTGTGGCAAGGGCTAAGAATTCCACCTGATGTCATCGTCAATGTGAAATAAGGAGGAATCACCCTCGAGGTCCACTCTTGAGGAGTTGCATGACAACGTCGTTACCGGGAGTGGAGAAAGAGGAATCACCCTCGATGACCACAACCGATGAACTAACCGCATCGTAGTACCTCGCTTCGAACTGATGACTGACAAAGTCATGAAGGAGGCCCATGATACACCGCTGTCTATCCATCCGGGTAGCACTAAGATGTATCGAGATCTACGTCAAAGGTACTGGTGGTCTAGAATGAAGCAGGACATCGCTCGTTATTGTTCTGAATGTGACGTGTGTCGTCGCGTGAAAGCAGAACATCAGAAGCCTGCTGGAATTCTTCAACCGCTCCCTATTCCTTTGTGGAAGTGGGATAAAGTGCAGATGGACTTCATTACTGGTCTTCCTAAGTCTCAGAAGGATCACGATGCCATTCTTGTCATCGTCGACCAACTCTCCAAGGTTGCTCATTTCCTACCTGTTAAGGAGACTATCACTGCTAGCCAACTAGCAGAACTGTACATCGCCAGAATTGTTTCCCTCCATGGTATTCCGAAGGAGATTAGTTCAGATCGTGGTGGTGTCTTCACCTCCAAGTTCTGGGAAAGTTTCCAACAAGCAATGGGAACTCACATTACATGGAGTTCAGCTTATCATCCTCAGTCCCAAGGCCAAGTTGAGCGAGTCAACCAAGTGCTTGAAGATATGCTACGTGCTTGTGTTATATCCTTCGGTAAGAAATGGGAGGAATCTCTTCCATATGCCGAGTTCTCCTATAACAACAGCTATCAAGCCAGCTTGAAGATGGCCCCCTTTGAAGTTCTCTACGGTCGTAAATGTCGAACCCCTCTGAATTGGTCAGAAACTGGGGAACGACCTCTTGTTGGACCGGACATTATTCAGCATGCCGAAGAACAAGTCAGAATTGTCCGGGAGAACCTCAAGGCAGCTCAAGACCGTCAGAAGAGTAATTATGATCGCAAGCGATGGGGTGTAATATATCAACCAGGTGATCAAGCTTACCTTCGCGTCACTCCGATGAAAGGCACCCGTCGTTTCGGGATCAAGGGCAAGTTAGCTCCTCGCTATATTGGTCCTTTCCGCATCGTGGCTAGACGTGGACATGTGGCATATAAATTGGAGTTGCCGCCACAGTTCTCTCATATTCATGATGTCTTCCACGTGTCGCAACTCCGAAAGTGCTTCAAGGAATCTCCGCACCGTGCAGTGGATCACGAGATGCTCCAACTCCAAGATGACTTATCTTATAAGGAGCATCCAATCCGCATCCTCGACGAAGCTGAACGCCGAACTCGTCAGAAGACAACCAAGTTCCTGAAAGTGCAGTGGTCGAATCATACTGAAGATGAAGCCACTTGGGAACGCGAGGATCATCTTCGGGAAGAATATCCCGACCTCTTTCCTTCTACCTCCTAAATTCTCGGGACGAGAATTTCTTTTAGAGGAGGAGAATTTGTAACACCCCCTTGTAATGACCACAGTGATCAACTACTAATAATGCCAAGTCATCATCATTTACATTGCCTAGTCACCTGGGTTAGTTATTCAATTCAAATTCAAATCTGAAAATCAATTTAAATTTCAAAGTGCAAGTTGAAGTTGATCAAACTCTGCTGGAAAAATGTTATTTAATTAGCAAATAATCCAGTGGTCATGACAAAATCATAATCATTATTTTTGGAGTTAGCTAAGTGAGTGAAACAACATGAAACAGCACCCAAAACAGAACATTTAATCTATTTAAAATGTTATCAAATTCAAATGGAATTCAATTCTGTCCTAATCACTTTTTGGTGGAGAATAATATTGCATTGCAATATTTGGGCCAACTCCCCCACTTTTCAAAATAGCACAAGTGCCCTAAACATTTCAGAATAACATGAAATAAAAGAAAAGGCAGAACAGAAAAATTTAGAAATAAGAAAAAGGCCACTGTGCACAGGCCAAGTGCACAGTGCCTTGAAGCCCAGCCCAGAAGGCCCGTTCCTTCTCCCTCCTCCTCCGTGTCGGCACGCCTCTGGCAGAGCGCGCGCGCGTCGGCGAGGCGGCGACACGCCGACGCCACCGACGGAACAGGGGCGCGAGGAGGATAAGGCTGAGACCCGTCCACTCCTCCCTGGCCTCCCCGTCAGTCTTCCCCTTTCCTCTTGCTCGCTCCGCCTCTCCCTTCCTTCTCAGATCCGGTGACAGAACGCCACCGTCGCCGCGCTTTGGCACCACCGTGGCCGCCAGCCTCCCCACGTCGTCTGGAGGTGCCAGGAAGGAGCGCCGTGGACCTCTGCAACCTCTGGAGCAACCAGACGGAGCGGAGGAGCACCGCATTGCCCGCGCGCGAGTTGTCTTCCACCTCGGGTCGTCGCCAATTCCTCCATCTCCGGCGAGCTAGGCTGCAGCTACTAAACCTCCGAGGGCCTTCGGCGTGCCGCACGGTGAGCTACCCGTCCTCCGCTCCCCTGCGTTCATCTCTACGCGCGCCGTAGCTAGCTGTTCCCGAGCCCGTGCTCTGGTTGCCGCTGGTGGGCTCGGTGCCGTCGATGTGGCCCTCGTCAACGCCAACCGAGGTCAACGTTGAGCTCCTGGTGCTCCCAGGAGCCCGGCGAGCTCGAGCCCGAGCCTCACGTGCCTCCTAACGCCGTCTCCCCGATCTCCCGAACTCCACCGCCGCCAAACCTCGTCGCCGGCCCAGCTCCGGCCATCCCCTGGTCCGGCAAGTGCCCCAGCTCGATGCGCGAGATCACCAGCTAGCGAACGCGCCTAAGCGCAGCACGAACAGAGCTCTGTAGCTCGATTCCGGTCAATTCCGGCGACCAACCGCCGCGGGAATGGCTCGCCGGAGCTACTCCGGTGCCCGCCGGCGTGGTCAGCCCGGGGCCACTCCCTGGGTCACTGACCCGTGGGCCCCAGGGGCCCGACCGGCCAGCTGACCGGTCAGCCCTGCTGACTGGACCGGCCCAGTCGCTGACACGTGGGCCCCACCTCCCTGTTAATCTAATTAAAACATTTTAGAAATAAAAATAAACTAATTGCCCTAATGAGTCTATGACATGTGGGGCCAGAAGCTTAATTAGCAATTTAGATTAATTCAAATGCACTGTTAAGATAACAGAGACTGACATGTGGGTCCCACTGGACCCACATGTCATATTTGACTTAGTCAGCCGACTGTTGACTTGCTGACGTCAGCAGCACATCATGCTGACGTCATAATACATTTCTGCTAATTTAAAATAATTCCAAAAATTTAAATAATCTCTAAAAATTCATAAGTTTTAAACCGTAGCTCAGATCGAAAAACTTAAAACATAAAAGTTGCTCAGAACGACGAGCCGAGTCTGATCGTGCCATCTGTTTCTTCATCGGAACCTCCTACGTAGAAGAACTCGTAACTCCGGACCCGAATCCGATAGATGAATAGTGCACCCGCACCGGTAAATAAATCCCAGAATAATTCTAAAACAACTAAATTGACTTAGATGCATATTCAGGCAACCCTGCACTGCATCATAGCATAGCACGCACTGTGTGGCATATGTTTGCATATTGTTTACCTGTTTCCTCCCCCTCTTTCCTCTCGATAGACCCCGATGCAGACGTAGCTCCAGAGGCAGACACAGCTCCGGAGTACGACTACGTCCCCGACGACACTACTGACGACCTTGCCCTTGCCCCCGAGCAAACAGGCAAGCACCCCCATTTTGAGCATGCCTATATCGCCTATTCTCTTCTCTCATATGCTTGCATTAGAACTGCTACTTCTACTGTTTTCCTATATCCGCTGCATAGCCTGTTTATTGTAACCTGCCTTGTTACCTTTCTGGTTATCCTAGACTACTTGTTATAACTGGGTAGAGACACGACAGAGACCCCCACTTGATCCCGACTGCCCTGCTGGATATCAGAAGACCCGATCACCGGGATTGAAGACCAGACCCTGACACGACACATCACTTCCCCCTTGATTACCTACACTACTGGGTTATCGTCGAGTGCCGAGGGTGATACCTCGTCAGCACTGCTGATGTTGACCTTGTAGGTTAGTTAATCGGTCGTGGTAAGCGAGGGTGATTCCTCCTACACCACCCCCGATAACGACATCGTCGCGCAACTCTTCAAGCTTGGACCTCGAGGGTGATTCCTCCTTCGTTCACCTTGACTATAACATCAGTGGGAATTCCATCGAGGGTGATTCCTCAGGGATCCCTTTGGTGTCAGACACACAGTTACTATTATTTTATGCCTTACACTAAACCATGTTACTAAAGACGGGTCGGCCCTGAGGGGTACCCGCGCGAGCTGCTAAGCGAAGTGATGTGGAGACGGGTTGACCTGGGAGGTGCCCGCGAGATAATGACGAGGCGTGGCCGGGCATTCTTAGCCCTTGCCGCAAGTCCTCGAGACGGGGCGACGGGGTCACATCTTTCGTGAGTCTCTGCTCGTTTCCGCGCGATCCTAAATCCACTACGGTTTGGATATTTGATCCGAGGGGCCTCTGGCCCGATAGCACTAACCATCACGTGGGCATAGTATGGGCGTTCTGCGTCGTATACTTCAGCCGGAGCTTAATAGACGTCAGCGACTGAGCGGCGCGCGCTGAATTGGACTGGGAACGCAACCGCGCTTGTATAAGGGGTTGCTAGGTCTGCTTTCAGCCGCTCACGCAACGCGCAGGAGTTCCCGGGGCGAAGGCCCGAGACCCCTGGGGGCATAGGATAGTCCGGCGTGCTGACCTCTCTGTTAGGTACTCGGCCGGGTTGCGGCGTGTTGCTTAGCCGAGGCCGGGCATGACCCATAAAGTGTGTCCGGCCGGAGTTAAGCGAGCGTGGTGGGTAAGTTGGTGCACCCCTGCAGGGAAGAAACTTCTATCGATAGCCTGTCCTACGGTAACGGACACTCGGAGTTGTATCCCGATCGGTACAACTAGAACATGTGATGAGAACTGGATAGTACGGCTCTGGGATTGCTTTCTCGCAGGGAGTCGGGAAAGGATCTCAGGTCGAGGTTGATGATACTACTACTGCTACTTTACTTTATGTTGATCTGCTCTCTCCTAATGCTGCAAGACTGTTGAAGACTGTTGAAGATGCTAGTCTTCGATAGGACTAGATTTCCCCCTCTATTCTGGCATTTCTGCAGCCCAGTCCACTGATACAGCCCCCTTTTGAAAATGTTGCATATGTAGTGTAGATCCTTGCTTGCTGAGTACTTCGGATGAGTACTCACATTTGCTTTATTTTCTTTTTCCCCCATATATTCTGTTGATGCCACCAGACGACGGAGCCCCTGAGCCAGATGCCCCAGTCGACGACCACTACTACTACCCGTCTGGCGAGTACTACTACTACGAGGTGCCACCTGACGACCAGGAGTAGGATCGGAGGGTCCAGGGCAGGAGGCCTACGCCTTTCGATCGTAGCTTTTATTTTACCCCGCCTCTGTGAAGGCTTATCTCTCTTTCTCTCTGTAATATATCTGTACTCAGATATCTGCTGCTTCCGCTGACGCTTGTATGCCATCGAGCTATGTATTCGAGCCCTCGAGGCCCTGGCTTGTAATATTAAGCTTGTATGACTTTAATTATGTTTTAGAGTTGTGTTGTGATATCTTCAAGTGAGTCCTTAGGCTTGATCGTGCGCATTTGCGTGTATGATTAGTGCACGATTAAGCCGGGGGCGTCACATGCATGATGTTGTTTTTGTGATCATGACGAAACAATACAACACCTATTCATAGATTGCCCTTTCGTGAAATTAGTTTGGCGAACGGTTCATATAACCTTTAACATTCTTCCTCCAGTTAGCATTGAAGCGTTATTTGGAACGTGGCTAGCTGGAGTAGATCATATTACGGCATCTCATATTCGGATTGGAATATGTGCGCTTATTTGAGTTATATGGAATTGCAGAAATGATATGATTTTTAACAGACAACATATTTTAACTTTCCTGCAGGTCATCTTCAAAGCTACGACATGGATCCGTACGTGGTCCTTACTCACTCCTACGGACTCCAGGGAGCCTTTGGTTACTGGGTGCAACCAGTGAGAGATGGTAGCACGGGCTATATTCAACCGGTTTGGATGGCGGTCTCATAATAGGATAGGCGTCTAGTGTTCTAGTCCTATTTATCCCGCCGATTGTGGCAATGAGTTTCCCTTTTTTATTTTTGCTCCGTTTGCGAGCTGTAATGGAACTAAGACTTTGTTTTCTTCGTACTTTTTAATAACTAGTAAAAAAAACGTGCGTTGCAACGGGGGAAATAAAACAAAATACTTCCCTAGCCTAATGGCTCAAGACTATATTTTGCTGCATCACTAAAATACTCTCCCCCTCCTCCTCCCTCTCTCTCTCTCTCGCCATGTAATGTACTTTTCGACAATCTTAAACATATAAAATTGAGGTATGATGTGGTACACTTTAATTATAAAAGCATGGAACAACTAACCTCACAGCAGTGAATTTCGGGTTGTGTCGATTATAGTGTCTTTTTCTTTCAGAGACATGTTCATCCTTTCAGATACAGGTCAACATAAGGAAAAGAAGAGGAGCTATATGCATAGAGCACTGTTTATAAATGAAATGTCTAGTAGGTGCTAAATGAAATGTTCTTTGCCAGTTTATAAAGAATTGATTAATTTAAATATCTAAGGGATTTTTTATGTTCATAAAAGGCAAATTTATCTCGGCCGCTGATGTAGAGCTTTGTGGAGTGTACTTGCCATGCATCAATGGTGCATTCACAGAGTAAGTTGCATGCTAAAAATGGTTGCCTCCAGGGGAGGTTGTCGCCCATGACGGCATTGCCGCGGTTATGGAAAAAATCCTATAACACCGAGTCTTTTTGCCTGTAACGTTAGAATCTGTGTGAAAGACGTCACGTGTTTAGCACCCATCTCAAAGCACCTTCTTCCCTGACTTCACATCTCCATCAAATTCCAAGCCAGCAATGGCCGTCTTGCTGCTAGCTTTCTCTCCAACCTCATTGGCTCGTTGTCTTCATATAGGAGGTCGGCTGATTAATTCACGGCGGCCACGTCCCGGTCGGCTAATGCCTAATTTGCCCTTAGGCTTGATTCTACACAGTGGCCTTTGGCCGAGCTCTCCTTAGGGAAAGATAGGGCACCTTCATTTTGTACTCCCTCCGTTCCTAAATATTTGTTTTTTTAGAGATTTTAAATGGACTACCACACACGGATGTATATAGACATATTTTAAAGTGTAGATTCACTTATTTTACTTCGTATATAGTCACTTGTTGAAATCTCTAGAAAGACAAATATTTAGGAATAGAGAGAGTACAAAACAAATCTACGCGTCCATGGTTTGCTCTGGCTGGCTAGCTAATGTTCGATGAAAAAAAAAACGCAGAAGAAATCAAAGGGCCAGTTGGTTGTCTAAATGGGCCATACAACCAGCTCTTTGGCCCCATCGATGATGCACCAAGCCAGCCCCAGCTAGCTCGGCCGCAACCACCATAAGAGCATCTCCAACAGCCCCTGCAAAAAACGCGCGCGCGGTAAAAGGCTGTTTTAGCACGCGCGGGACGGTTTCGCGCGCTCCAGCGACGGCAGGAAAACCAGGCACGCGGGAAAAGATCGCGCGCGTGCGAAAAAGCGGCCGGGCGCGCGCTAGTTTAGGCGCGTGGCGTCCGGCGCGCTCTATATAATGTAGCGCTCGCCACGCGATCCTCTGCCGCTCTCTCCTCGCTCTCTCTGCCGCTTTCTTGCCTCGCCGCCGACGCGCCACCGCCGCGCCACCATGCCGCCGCGCCGCCGGGGAGCTTCGGGCTACCGCGGCGTCCGCGCGCGCCCCTCCGGCTCCTTCTCCGCCGAAATCCGGTCCGGCGACATGCCACTCGGCCTCGGCATCTTCGAGACCGCCCACGAGGCCCCCCCCCCCCCACATACGACGCGGCGGCGTGGCGCCTCCGGCGGCCTCGTAGGGACATGAATTTCCCGGAAGTGCCGACGCGGGAGCTGGCGCAGGAGCTCGCACCTCCCCCGCGGCTTATCACCGACGAGGATCGTCGCGATAACCAGAGGCGGAGCGCCGCCTCACCCTCGCCGAGATGGACGAGGAAGCCATGGAGCAGTGGCACCAATGCTTCCCGCAGGACGTCATCAACGAGCGCCAGTTCTTCGCGCAAAGGAGGGCGTAGAGGGAGGAGAGGAGGGCGGAGCGAGCCGCCTATCGCGAGGACAGGCGTACGCAGAAGGCGGCCGCTCAATTCAACATCGAGCTAGGAGATGCGTCGTCCTGAGACTCCTATGACGATCGGTACCTTGACGCCTTCATTCAAACGTCAGATGAGGACATCACCGAGGCGGAGTCCGAGTCGGAGGAGGACATCACCGAGGCAGAGTCCGAGTCGGAGGAGGAGGACGACGAGGAGTAGTTTTTCATCTATCGTAGGAGGAGGCTATGAACTATATATGCACTATCTATGTATCGTTGATCTATCGTTTTTATCTATCTATGTGCTATCTATCTATCATTTTTTATCTATCATTTATTAATTTATCTATCTATGCCTATAGAGTCGGAGCCGAATGTGTATCGAGTCCTAGTAGAAAGGAGTAGAAATATAGCACGCCTGCTGGAGCGGCTCGAGCGCGCTATATTTTGCAGCGGGCGCTGGAGCTAGCGCTCCGCGGCGCGCAAAAAGTTGCAATTCCGGCGCTGTAAATGCTTTTTTAGCTGCTGTTGGAGATGCTCTAACCTCGAGTGCTCTCGGCCTCGTACGGGACGCGCTCGATCCGGCCGAGAGCCTCCCCTCACTCCGCCGCTCTCCTGTTCATGGCCTCCTCCTCCAGCAGTATCTCTCCGGCAGCTCGCTGCCAGGGCTGAGCCGTGACCACCTCGTCCCCACGACCCCGCCACCCATGCCCATCTGGTCGCGCCTCCTAAGCAGCTCGTGCCCAGGGTTGCACGCAGGGAATCCCTCTCGTCCCCGAGCGCCCTGTCTGCGAGCAGTCACCCCCTCCACCATCCTTCTCCCTCCTGGATCCACCATGGGTGCGCTGCATCACCCGCGCACCGTCATGCGAGCCACGCCCGAACAGTTCCTCCACGCCGTCCACTGTTTTCGTTCGGCTTCCCTCCACTTCGGTCACCACCACCAGGTGTGGCTCCCGCTGCCGTTGCCACCCGATGATGTTAGGCTACGTGCCTTCCTCCTAAGCTGCGTGTCGTGCGGGTACAAGCTGTGTTGGTGCCACCTCGCGCGGACGACCGGCTATGTGGGTGCGCCATCCCCGGAGTTCCTCATCGACACCTGCAGCGGTTCCCGGAGAACACGATCACACAAGTTGCGGTGCTGCCGCTCGTGTTATCGCAGCCCACCACCTCATGTTCCAGATCAACGGCCTCGTCGCCGGCATGGTGTCGCTCAGCCACGCCCACTTCCCGCTCCCGACGCAACTCGTCACCATGTTCCGCTTCTCCGGCAAGTTCGTCTCTGCCTCCCACCGGCCTTCGCGGTTGGGGGCGTCGACTTCGACGACTCGACGACATGCCGTCGGTCCTTGGCGTTATTGTGTCTGCGCACTCAAACCGACAGAGTACGTATAGAAAAATAACATTGAGGCGAGGGTAGTACTTATACAGACACTAATTTGAGTTTTTCTAATGAAAAAAGGAGATGTTAGACGTGTCTTCGTTGGCTTTTGTTTCTGGTTGTCTTCTCGTAACGTGGGAGGAGTTGTCAAGTTTATTTTTTTCAAACTATTATGTACATCTACTTTTAATCTCATCCGTCAATCTCTATGATTAACATAAAATCAACGGATATAAAAGGATGACTTATGGAGAACTAAGAAGATATGGCCGTATGCATCTTTCAGATGCAGAGGCCGGGGGTGAGCCTCTTTTTCCAAAAATAAAATAAAATATAATAGAGGGTTTCCAAGCATGTTTGGCTTGCGTGCTGGGAGTTTGAGTCATGTTAGAAGTTAGCATCCGTACGTGGATAGGATTAGTACGTCGGTAGGCGTAGTACCTGGTCGACGCCCATGTTTTTCTATCTGATGAGTGATGAGTCCGGTACGCACGAAATCCTTTTTTTTTCCTTCTCTGGTTTCCGATCGAAAGACCACGATCGAGACGATCAAACCTTTAACCTGTATAAGCAGTCGTTTTCCTGGAGTCCGGCTGTTTTTTTTTTTTTTTTGGAAAAGGAGGCTTGCCCCCGAACTGGAGTCCGGCTGTGCCTCTCGCGCACGAAGCAATCCTCGCCTGCAATAGCAATCTACGTATCACCCCACAATACTGATACACAGAACAACATGCAGAACGAAGACATAATACAGATACATGAATCAAGATTAAAGCTAACATATTCAATCCCCAAGGCAAAAGCAATCTACTTACCACCCACAATTCCTTTGGCTTTCGGCGACCGCATCCATATGGACAGTTTGCTATCCGCACGCTGGTCCACACACATCCCGGTCGTCTTCATGTGTCTGCACTGTTTCTTTGGAATTGAGAAAGACATGGGTGCTGAGTAGTCCGTCTCTTTGGAATTGAGCCCATATAATCTGACTAACAATTAATAATCAAGATTGCATATACCTAAAAACAGGTAAATTTTTTCACATATTGTTTTCGACATATAGTCTTGGCTAGATTGCAAGATTATAACGCAGCATTTCGCATATTAAAGGTGGTACCAGGGAGGGAAGAGCGCCATGTTGCCCCCTTATAATACTTTAACAGACTAGAAGTACTGAACTTCATGTTGGACACCTCGCTCGTGTCCATAAAATAAATTGCATCTTCATCCGCCTCTCCACGAGATGCCGAGACAGACATGGAGAAGTCCATGGTAACGAAGAGTGCTTGACCGCCCCCTAGCTCTCCAGTTAGTGGCACCCAAGAGTGTTTGCTAAATTCTGCTTGAAGAACATCCACTTTCAGAGTGACCCACACCGAGTCTGGATGACAGATGCCTTACCATGAGTAGCTTCACATGGTACTCGATGAGGTGCCGGCCAATTATGGTGATATTACCAGGTCAAACATCACGATCAACTTAAGGAGAGCGATTGATATAGGTCAAGTCAATGTCTTCTTCCTGAGTGAATAGCAAAAACTACCAATTTTCGGGTTTGGGTTCCAAAAACCTACCACATTTTGGTTTGTCTCAGATACCTACAAGTATTGTGGTTTGCCATTTCGAAAAGGGAGTGCCTAGAACTCATCTAGATGAGATGTAGTTTGGTCTCATTCACCTGACATCATCTTTATTGTTATAGCCCGTTTTCGTTGGATGAGCCACGTCTTAGTTACACCTTGTTTCCTTGGGCTGGCCCATTTCAATTGTGAGGCTGTTGGTTGTTGTAAAAGGACATAAATAAAGGACACACTTCTACTCTCCTAGAAAGCCCATGCACCGGGGCACATGCCCATACACGCGTGCGCACACACGTACACCAGGGCAATATGCATGCATGCATGCACATACACGCCCACGCGACTGGCCGGCCCGTGTACAGTTGCACAATGGTAACACACACTGGAAACATATCATGTTCATGTGTGCGTGGTGGTTCAGATTTGGCGCTAACGTGCGCACATGCAGAGATAGTAGCATCGATCACTGATCACTCTGTTGCCGTTTTCTTATAGTCACACCAGAATCTTGCATTGCTGGGCAGTGACCAGACTATGTATAGGTGTGGCGCGTGCAAATCGCACACGTACGACTAGTCAAAAATAATAAATAAATAAATAAAAATCAAACCCTCACCAATTAAGTGTGGGTTGGGTCAGTTGTAGTTGCGCATGGGTTACGTCATGTGCAACTGCTACCACATTTGAAAACATGCAGTTGCGACCATATTTGAAAAGTTCCAGTCGCGACCTCTCTTGAAAACATGCAATTGTGACCCGACCTTGAACACATGCAGTTGCGACGGCATCTGAAAACTTGCAGTTGCGATGCAACTTTGAAAACATGCAGTTGCGACCCGACCTAGAAAACATGCAGTTGCAATGACATTTGAAATGTTGCAGTTACGACCCGACCTTGAAAACATGCAGTTGTAACCCGACCTTGAAAGCTTGTAGTTGCGACGGCATCTGAAAACTTGCAGTTGCGACCCGACCTTCAAAACATGCAGTTGTGGCCCGACCTTGGAAACATGCAGTTGCGACGACATTTGAAATTTTGCTGTTACAACCCGACCTTGAAAACTTGCAGTGCGACCCGACCTTGAGAACTTGCAGTTGCGACCCGACCTTGAAAATGCTTTAATTTGTAGATTTTTTTTGTAACATCATGATGGTGGGTTCTTGTTTTTGTCCTGGCTTACTCGTGTTTTTCATGCAAAAACTAAATATTTAAGTTTCAAATTGGGGTCGCAAACGCATATTTAAGGTGGTCGCATGCAGTTTTCAAGGTTGGTCGCAACTTGCATTTTTTCAAATGACGTCGCAACATCATGCTTTTCAGTGATCGTGTCGCAACTGGATGTTTTCAAGGTCGGGTCGCATCTGCATGTTTTCAAAGTCAGCTTCGTAATTGCAAACTTTCCAATGCCGCCGCACGCAATGTTTCAAGGTCAAGGTCGCAACGCATGTTTTCAAGGTCATGTGCGCAACTGCATGTTTTCAAGATCGATTGTAACAGGCAAAATTTCAATGTCGTGGGGCAATGCATGTTTTCCACGTCGGCGCACAACTACAATACAAAGTTTTCACAAGGTCGGTCGCACGCAAGTTTTTAATGTCGGGTCATAACAGCAAAATTTCAAATGTCGGTCGCACGCATGTTTCCAAGGTCGGGTCCACAAACTGCATTTTCAAGGTCATGTCGCAAACTGCATGTTTTCAAGGTCGGGTTGTAATCAGCAAAATTTCAAATTGTCCGTCGCAAACTGCCTGTTTCCAAGGTCGGCCACAACTGCGT
>CM022299.1:630387881-630603082 GCA_011799875.1 Thinopyrum elongatum | reverse complement strand
CCGCCCAACGCCACCAACCACAATATCCGGTGAGCAGGGGCACACCGGAGCCCAGATCGACGAGAGAGTGGAGGATGAGTTAACTAGTCGATCCAGACTGGCGACCGACAACGGAAGGAAGTCCGGCCACCGCGAGCTCCAACCACTGGGTGCTCCCGCCCAGCAAGCCCTGGAGACCAGCCATGCACCCGTAGCCGCCGTCCACACCAAGGACAGTGCTGTCCTTGACCGGCTGGCACCTCGTCACGCCAAGCCCTTGCATGAGCAGATGCGCAAGCCTCGCCGCCACCCTTCCTCGCGTCACCGCGGCTTGCCAGCGGCTGTCTCCGGTGGCGGTGAGGGCAGGAGGGAAGAGGAAGGCCGGCACCGGGCTAGGGTTTGGGCCACCGAGTCGCCTCAAGGGAGCGACGCAGGGTTGGGGGCGGGGGGGGGGGGGGGGGGGGGTCAGGAAAGCTTGGGATGGGAGGCATACACAAAAACTCCTTTTCTATGAACCTGTCAAGTATAGGAATTACCAATCTAGATTGGGTATAGATAGAAGAAGTGTGTTCTGTGTACCCACCAGAGCAATACTAGCAGTTGCGGACGCGGTGTTTTGTCTCTAGTCAGTATATGCTCCCTTGTGAATAATAAATTTAAAATAAATAGTAAATAAATTTTAAAAACCTGATATTTTTTTTAGATGTTCATTTTAGTGTAACATGATTCACAATTTTATGCAAAACGGGTTAGCAATGCTTCATCGATGAAAAAATAAAATTAAGTGTACCATTTGGAGCTAACATTTGTCGTTTGACTTGCTTTTTTATTTGCAATGCTTCATTGGTGAAAAAATAAAATTAAGTGCACCATTTGGAGGTAACAATTGTCGTTTGACTTTTTTTTTTTTGCACAGGTCAACATGTTTAAGCTTTTCACCTAAAAATTTACAGGTAGCATTTTGGTGTGACGATGAACATATGTATTTTTTTTCTAAAAAGAAATAAACCTTGGCAAAATATATTTTTGGCGGGCAGAGCATATACTCCCTAGAGCCAAAAGCAATATCTGTTCTTTTTTTTTTTGCGAGAATAATTTGCAGCTTCAGCAACTTGTGTGCATAAACATACGTGAAAAGGTTTTCGCGGAGGCTATGTACTTGTGTGCATATATATAAATAAACATACAACGTGAAAAGGGTTCCTTGGAGGCTACCTACGCTGGCACCGGAGAAAAGATAAGGAAACCAAATCGAGCTCCTCCTCGCACATACTCCCTGCGTTCCTTTATATAAGGTGTATTTCTTTTTTTGATAAAATTCCATAATGTAAGGAGCATTTCTTTTAATTTCTCATAATTCCGTCTTTAGCCCTCAAGAAAAAGGAAAGAAAATCTCTCCACCGATTGCATGTATTTCTCATTAGAGAGAAGAAAAGGAATGTACCTCTCCCCCGATTGCGTGTATCTCTTCCTTTTCAAGCCTAAATGATTTACTTGCCGCTAATCAATGATTTAGCCAAGGTTAATTTCGTCCTAAGCTGTGTAAAATTATGTGCCTTGGTCACCGTGCTGATAATTATACACCTTACATAAAATAAAACCGGGACCGAGTCCCAAGTCCAAACAATTCAATCAGCTAGACGATCGCGCCGCCAATCCGCACTGCACTTCGACCCATCATGATGGATGCCGGCGACGACTTGTGCTTTCCCTACGAGGTGCTTCTCAATATCCTCCGCCGCCTCAGTCCATGCACCCTCGCGAGGTGCCGTCGCGTCTGCCGGGCGTGGCGGGCCACCATCGACGACAACCTCCTCCTCGGCCCTCCCCACTTTCCCCGGTGCGGCTTTCATGGCTTCTTCCTCAACAAGACCGGGTACAATTCTGATTGTTCCTTCTTCGCCCCGCGGAAGGCTGCCTTCCCGCGCGTTGTCTATCTGGACGAGGCCACCATCCTCCACTCCTGCAACGGCGTTCTCCTCGCTGACGACATCATCTGCGGATGGTATCTTGTTTACTACCCGGCGACCACACGCTACACTCGCCTGCCAAGCCCTCCAGGGGGGTTTGGCATGGCTGCCATGTCTCTCGCCTTTGATCCTGCCGTGTCACTGGAATACAATGTGTTCCTCCTTCATGATCTCGAGCAACCACTAGAGAAGGGGGTCGAGGAGCGCAAGCAAAAGGTGGTGCCTTTGGTTGTTTACTCGTCGCGCACCGAGCGGTGGGAGAACCGAGAATTCCTGCCCGGGCGCTAGGCCTCGGGGCACCTCTATGACGTGATAGCCACCCCGCCTAATTACTGTGACACCCGAATGGTGTGGTCATCTGAATACTGGCGTGGGTCGTTCTATATACATGCCACCATGACGTCCTCATGATCCTACGCCCCTCAAAGGGGACGTACGACATGATCACGCTCCCCAGGGAAACCTCTCAAAATTTCATCTACAAGCTGCCTACGAGTTCCCTCTTAGCAAGCTATGAGAGAGGGATCCATTACGCAACGATGAGGGATTTACAGCTCAAAGTATGGATGCTAACAGAATCAACAGATGGTCAATTCGGTTGGACACTGGCACACGACGCCAGCCTGAAGCCACACCGCCATATGATTCAGTATCGTAGAATACAACTAAAGGTGACATGATGCAGCGTGCAGGAGGGAGCCGAGACTGGTGGTTCTGAATATTCGTGGAACTCGGATGAGGACAACTTCATCGATGCGATCGAAGGCGCCACCCAGCTAGAGCCGCGGGGTTGGGGTCTCCAATATAGGGTTTTGGGATTCCACCTGCACAAGAATGCAATCATCCTCGTACTTGCCTCGGTAGTGGTTGTGTACCATATCGACACGTCGAGGATCCAATATCTAGGCGATTGGTACGAGCTCATCAAAGACCCCGCGCAACAGGCTTGCGACACCGACGATTCGTTCACTTACCGACCTTGCTACGAGGACGTGCTACGGACAGGGAAATTGTCCGATATTCCTAGACTGCAATGAGGTTCTGTTACATTTAGCGCTTGAGACACTCTTCGCCTTTGGCTTAACATGCTCCTATACGTACTCTCCTGCGTGTTCATGTCCGTAGTTCCTTCATGAACGGATAGGTGTGCTATCTATTTCTTTCGCAAACGAAAATTTGCTATCATTTTGGCTTCCAGTGCACTCTGCAATGAGTTATGTATTGATTGATACTGGTATGAAGTACTTTTAAATTGTGAAGTTGTTTCCCCTCTCTCTACCAACTAGTTGATCAACTCGTGCTAGTTCTTGAACTGATTTTCTTTTGTTTGTCACGTCGCTGAAATGATATTGAATATGTGGTTCAACTATCATTTGAAATGGGCTTTTTAGTTGCTGCTCTGCTCGTGCTGAATCATGAAACCGTCTAGTTTATCCATACCATCTCACGATTGTAATGAGTTTTCTCCCTTCGACTCGGCTCGCAGACGATGCCTTCTGATGTCGTGGAGCAACACAAATCTTGTTCAATATTTTCCATGCAGGGCAGTAGGCTAATCTTTGTTAAGATTGGAAAGAGGAATTACATAGGAGTGTGAAGGTCACCAGGGGTACAAGCCGGCAGAGCGCTTCCGGCTTGGACCAACGCTACAAAGATAGCACAAGTAGCTCTCCTGGAAGCAGAGGGGGTGCGTCATCTGCACACCTCATCGACGATGTGTCCGCCATTCCGGCGTGGCCCGATGACATGCCCTAGCTAAAAAATTCTCGCGTTGCGTACATGCATTACCTAAGCGCCGGTGCACCAGGATCAGTGGATCACCGCAGCGACAAAGTCTCTCCTAGGCTGCTTAGGGGTGGCCTTCCTAACCCTTAGCTACCAGCTCATTGTGTTGGTGTCAACTTAATTGAATTAGCAATTTGTTCCTAAGTTAAATGACTGTATATTTCTCCGGAAACAAAAAACAAAACAATTGCAATACGAATGGTCCGGATAATAAGTTCAGACATTTTTGAACGTGCACGAGAGTAGCCTCTGAAAGTTTTTCAGCAAAAGAAAAGGAGCTTCTAAAACTTGTGCGTATGAGAAAAGGATTCCATGGAGCTTCAGTTTTCTTCGGACTCGGAGAAAAAGACAAAACCAGATCGAGTCGATCTCCTCGCATAGATAGATATGAAGAAAACCCCAGTTCAGCAACGTACTTAGGCATGCATGGGATGCCGAATCAAACAGCTAGATGATCGAGCCGCGAGTCAGTCATGTCCATCCGACGCGATGGACACCGGCGATCACAATGACAACATCATCTGCTTCCCCTACTACGTGCTCCTTGACATCATCCGCCGTCTTGCCATGTGCGAGCTCGCTAGGTGTCCTAAGCGCTTTCAACTTATGTCATGAGCGTGTTCCGGCTGCTCTCGCATCTGTCTGTGATGACTTGACACAGTTAATGAGGCAGTACTGGTGGGGAGTGAAGAAACAGAACAAAAATGGCTTAGCTAAACTGGGACATGATGATGCTACCTAAGTCAAAAGGTGATATGAGTTTCCATGAAAATGAGGGCCTTCAACCAAGCCCTACTCACAAAACAAGCTTGGTGATTGTTAGATGCTCCGGAGAGTTTATGTGCTCGCTTGATTTGTGAAAAATATTTGTTGGAAAATGGCTAGCACTGCTCAGGTGGGTGGCGGTGGCGGCGCCCCGTGAGCTGGGTGACGGTGAGGGCGCTGAGGCGCTGCTGCACGGAGGGGAGCTGTGCTCTAGACTGACGATGTCTGTCACGGCGTCCTTCCCTTCTCTCGATCGAAGGAAGAAGATCGGGGCGAGCAGGGAAATTGAGGATTTTTTTTTTTCATTGGGAATTTTTGCAAGGCTAACTTGCAGGTTCCATTTGTCATAACGTGTAACTTAAAAGTCCACTCTAACGGGGTTGACTTTTGTGGCGCGTGGACCCAACGGGTGGGCCACAGTTACCAGAAACAGTTTAAAATTTAGGCACTCGACCATTTGGCTTTTTCGGTTTTGCTGAAACTCAGCTAGCTGAGTTTTAGTTTGGCATCATTCACGCATGTAACCGTACGATTAAATTGCATGCAGATTCGTAATGATGTCTAGCAATTAACTGTGTACTAGCGACGTGTGGGTAAGGCCCGTTCATTTTTCTTCCGCTAGTTTTGCTGGGTTTACGAGTTGTGACCGTGTTTTGGGCTTTTCTATCTCCAGAGCGGGGAGTGAGCTTGTCCTGAGTGTGTATGGGGCAGCCCTGCTTTGGTGCGGTTTTTTTTTTTTGAGGGGTCTTTCTCTTTTTTCTATTCAGGCTATACTTGTTATTTCTTCTGTTTTGTCTAAAAAAAATGTGATTTCTTCTGTTTCTTCTCTTTGCTGTTAGGCTAGCATTGTTATTGCTCGATGCACAAGGTCTTTTTTTTGCTTTTTTATGACTCTTTTTCTTGGGTAGTTGTTATATTTTTTGGGAGCTGCTTTTTCATTGCTTGAATGTTGTAGATTTTTTTTGGTAAAATAATGATGGTGGGTTATTTTTGTCCATGCTTACTCGTGTTTTTCATGCAAAAACAAATATTAAGGTTTCAAATGGGGTCGCAACTGCAATTATTTAAGGTTGGGTCGCAACTGCATGTTTTCAAGGTTGGGTCGCAACTGCATGTTTTCAAATGACGTCGCAACATCATGCTTTCAGGATCGTGTCGCAACTGGATGTTTTCAAGGTCGGGTCGCAACTGCATGTTTTCAAAGTCAGCTCGTAATTGCAACATTTCAAATGCCGCCGCAACTGCATGTTTCAAGGTCAGGTCGCAACTGCATGTTTTCAAGGTCATGTCGCAACTGCATGTTTTCAAGATCAGGTCGTAACAGCAAAATTTCAAATGTCGTCGCAACTGCATGTTTCCACGGTCGGGCCACAACTACAAGTTTTCAAGGTCGGGTCGCACTGCAAGTTTTCTCAAGGTGGGTCGAAACTGCAAGTTTTTCAAGGTCGGGTCATAACAGCAAAAATTAAATGTCGTCGCAACTGCATGTTTCCAAGGTCGGGCCACAACTGCGTTTCAAGGTTATGTCGCAACTGCATGTTTTC
Source organism: Thinopyrum elongatum (assembly GCA_011799875.1). Classification (NCBI taxonomy): domain Eukaryota; kingdom Viridiplantae; phylum Streptophyta; class Magnoliopsida; order Poales; family Poaceae; genus Thinopyrum; species Thinopyrum elongatum. The sequence goes on along the minus strand of CM022299.1, from coordinate 630,597,039 downwards.
AAGGTCGGGTCGTAACAGCAAAATTTCAAATGTCGTCAAACGTACTAAATGGTAAACAATGAGCTTCACCATCAGTAGTACTAACTTACTAAACAGAGGCTACCAACTATATTACAGAGAACATAGAGAGAGAGAGCATGATTCTTACAGGCTGAGCACAAACTAGAAACCTCCTGCCCATCTCAAATCCTTCAAAAGCTACACGGCGCTCAGTTGGCAGCCGATGCTCCACGCAGAGCCCCTCGGGTGCCTTCTCCAAGCCATTGTAGTCTTGGTCTTCAATGCTAGCAGGAATCTACAGGAGCAAAAAGAACCAAAATAGCCAAATCAAAAAAACCAGATCACCAAATCCCCAAATCCCCAAATCAGAAACCCTAACCCTAACCCTAGCTCTACCACTGACCTGATACTGCATACCGTCGTCGTCGGAGGAGATGTGCAGGCTGGACCAGTCGTCGCTGCTCTCATCCTCGAAGACCATGGCGTGTGGCGGCGGTGCCGGATGTGGCGGACTGTGCGGTGAGCGGCGGGATGGGAGAGACGAGGGCGAGGGGCGAACAGAGGAGAGGGACAGAGTGCGGCTGGCTCCGGTTCGACCAGCCTCGAGCCAGATACAACGACCGAGCCGGGCGCGCGCTGGTACGCCACCGTGGCACCTGACACGTGGATCCGGTCGGTCAGATACGTGGTCAATACGTGCTTATACGGCTGTCAGACCGTTTTGCAACACTTAGGCTTTGAGTTGGTACTGAACTGCAAAAAAAATGACTAGTGATACTGATTCGTTACGACGTGCCGAAACGTGGTAGTTCCTTGCAATGAACTCCTACCGTCACGAGGCTACTGTACGCCAGTCTTGCAACGGCCTCTTGCTTGTGCGAGAGTGGGGAGACTACTACGTGGTCAACCCGGCGACGGCACGGTCTGCTCACCTGCCATGGCCATCGACCTGTCGGGCCGACGTCTTATCCCTCGCCTTTGACCCGGCTGTGTCGCTCCGCTATCGTGTATTCTTGTTACAGAAGGATGAGCTCTTATTTCCAGGACATAGGACAGGCAAGTTTCTACCACTCGGGGAAGTAAAAGAGGAGCCGAAAGAGAAGTTGGTTTTTTTTTAAAGGAGGAAGACCCCCGGCCTCTGCATTTAGACTATGCATGCAGCCACTTTATTAATTGTTCACATAAGACATTACAAAGCAATACAACAGTAAGACTAAAGCCACCGTCTAGGCAACATCTGTCGCTACTCCTATCCAATTGATGAAGGGATGCCGATAGTCTGGGCCTAATACCAAACAGACCTCGCAGCCAAACCTAACATCTAAGACCGGAGGTCCCATCCAGGACGCCTGCCGGGTATGGGTCACTCACCGGTCCGGCGCACTCCTCAACCAGGACGCCTGCCGGGTATGAGGCCGCCGCAGCCACCTGCCACCAATCCATCTTCAGAGCTGTACTGCTGCATCTACCTTGCCCGGTCTAGCTGCCGTCGACGCCACCACGACGCCAGACCGCGCGACCCTCCTAGGCGAGTCCATCTCCGGGCATTGGACGCCGAGTCACCACAGCGCCATGCCGCCGAGACCCGCCGCCATCAATGAGTGAGATGACGCACCGCTCCACCAAAGAATCCGTCCTCTGGTCCTACATCCAGCCGCTGCTCAAAAACGATGCCCCCATGAGGGAAAACGACGCCAAAAGCACCGCCATCGTCCGATCCGGAAATTCCGGGTCTAGGTTTTCACCCAGAGCAGCGCAAGCAAGTCGACAGAAGCTGCAGTGGCTATGTCTTCAACAAGATAACGACGTGAAAACGCCGCCATCGCCCGCCATGACCCGAGTCATAGCACGGTTTTCACCGGCAGCCTCGTCTCCCCACTCGACGCCGGACTGGATGCGAGAATCCACAACCATCTAGCCGACCACCCCATCCACCACCCACGCCCGGGCCGGAGCCCCCGACGTCCTCGTGTCGCGGGCCTAGTCCAGAGGCCGCTTGCCGCGCGGAACAAAGGGTGCGCACGACGGCTCGAGGAACCACCACCCAGATCCGAATGGGATCCAGATCGGGCACCCTAGCGCCGACGTGATCTCTTCGTCGCCGCCCGCCAGCACGACAGCCCTGGTCGCGCCCGCGCCTGCGCCACCGCCCTTGAAATCGGCCGGAGTGGGTCGCCGCCCAGATAGCCACCATCCATCCCCCCCGGGAGGAAGGGGGAGGGGGGGAGGTGTGGAGTGCTGGGGCGGCGGCGGCGGGAGGGGCGTTCGCTGGGGGGGAGGAGAAGGAGGCCCGGCGGGTTGGCCCCGGTGCGGCGCGGCGCCGCCGCACGGGGGGAGGAGGTCACGGGGGGAGGAGCCTTCAAATAATGCTGACAATCTGCAAATTTGTCAATGGTTGGACCAAGAGTTCACGCCTGGGCGTTGTGCCTATGTTGGTGTACTCGTCCTTCACATTCCAATGGGAGGACCAAGAGTTCACGCCTGGGCGTTGTGCCCCGGGCCACCTTTATGACGTGGTAGCTAGATCACCGGATAGCTACACGGCGGCGTTTCGGTCAACTGATTACTGGCGCGGGTCGATCTATATACATTGTCACAACAATGTCCTCATGATCCTACGCCCCTCAAAGGGAACTTATAATATGCTCCAGCTCCCTGGGGAACACTGCAGTGCAAAGAGTTTGTCCGGCCTGCCTAAAAGTTCTGTCTTGGCAAGCTATGAGAGAGGGATACACTATGTGGCTATCAATGTGTTGCAGCTCCGTGTATGGATGCTAACCGAAGCGATGGATGGTCAGCTAGGATGGACACTCGCACATGACGTGAACCTCAACCCTGACAGTCGTATGATTCACCCTCTTATAATACAATCGAAGGTGACATGGAGGTTGGTTGGAAGCAGTGGTGAACCACTCAGCTCGACCGAGGATGACAATGAGCATGAAGTGGAGGATCAAGAGGAGAGTGCAGCTGGAGTAGATGGCTCTGAATATTCCCGGAACTCGGACGAGGAAAACTTCATCGATGTCCTCGGAGAAGTCGCACACCATGGTGTTCTGGCATGGGGTTTCAACTGCAAATTGTGGGAATCCACCCGCACAAGGATGCGCTCGTCCTCATGGATCAGTGGACGGTGGTGGTGTATCATCTTGACACGTCGAGGATGCAATATCTAGGCAAACGGAAAGAGCTCACTAAAGACGATGAGCAACAAGCTAATCGTGTTGACGACTCGTTTACTTACCGACCTTGTTACAGGGATGTGCTGCCGCACGGGAAACTGTCCGTGCCATCATTCAGACGTGTCAACCCGTTCTGATTCCGCCTCCATTTTCCTGTCTTTTTTCATTTCGTTGGTCCATTTGCATCTAGCAGAGTCTGGAGAGAAGAGCGGTGGAGAGAGGGAGACATGGAATGCACAAGTGCAGTACCAGAATTCAGTTTAAATAGAGTTTAGTTTATCCAGCTCATGCCACCCGCCGGGGGTTTGAAAACCAAGCAGGCGGGACCAAGGGAGAATCCGACCTGAACCCCCAATAAAATCAGATGATTTTTTTTTTGAGCTACAGTATGAACCAGAAAACAACAGACACGTGTCAACCGTACGATTTGATAAAAATGCAACCTGAACCAAATTGAAATTCAGACGTGTGATGGTTAGACAGTCTAGATTTTATATCACTCCTATGTGTATATATATACTCTACTATTCTCCGTTTCTGATAGAATTTTGCTTGGTTATGTAGTGTAGTACCATGTTTGTCAACTAAGTCTGTTCAGTGGTCGTAAGTCGTAACATAATTATAGTTAGTGGGGGTGGACGCAACTCCTGTACGTGCTGTGTATATAACTGGAATTACTCCACATGTTCACCGGTGCAAGGACTGATACAGCAGTAGCCAGTAGCTACAGGTTTTGAAACAACACCTCAAGATTTCTCCTTTCTCGAGATCATTATCTCGGTTTGCTGGGCGATTTGGATTACCTGAAAGGACTACATCTTCAACGGCATTGACCCAAGCATGTATGCCTTGCAGCGCAAGTTCAAGGAAGAAATCCACTGGATTACCTATAGAGCTGAACGAAGAGCTTACTCAGACAGACTTGGGTACAGATCGGATAAGGGGTTACTCTCCAATACAGTATAAGGCTCGGGTCCAGATCGGATATAGATAGAAGAAAAGGGTTCCGTGGAGGCTACGTTGGGCAGCAGAAAAAGAAAGGAAACCCCAAACAGAGCTCCTGCTCGCACATAAAACCGAGTGCCTACCAATCAGACCGATCGCACCGTGAATACGCGGTCCACTTCGAACCATCACGATGGACGCCCGCGCCGTCGTCGGCGACGAATTCTGCTTTCCCTATGACGTGCTCCTCGATATCCTCCGCCGCCTCTGTCCACGGTACGCTCGCCTGCCGAGCCCTCCGCAGGAGGGTCTCGTTGCTGCCATATCCATTGCCTTCGATCCGGTGGTGTCGCTTGAATATGATGTGTTCCTCCTTGCTGATGATGTGTTAAAAACACCGGTTCATCGGGCGCGAGAGGAGGAGCTCGAGGAGCCCATGGAAAAGGTGGTACCTTTGGTAGTGTACTCCTCGCGCATGGATCGGTGGGAGAACCGTGAATTCGTGCCTGGGCGCTCTGCCCCGGAGCACCTCTACGACCGTGAATTCGTGAACCGTGAATTCGTGCCTTTTTACTTTGACGGAATGGTGTGGTCATCTGACTCTCAGTACTGGCGCGGGTCTTTCTATATGCATTGCCACCACCATGTCCTCATGATCCTACGCCCCTCAAAGGGGACTTACGACATGGTCAAGCTCCCCGGGGAACCCTCTATAAAGTATGAGAATTCGGTCCTAGCAAGCTATGAGAGAGGGATCCACTATGTGGCGATCAGGGAGTCACAACTCAAAGTATGGAAGCTGACTGATGAACTAGGTTGGACACTGGCACATGACGCTAGCCTCGAGTCACACCGTCATATGCTTGAGACTTTTACATACAACCGAAGGTGACATGGGGGGTGGCCGAAAGTGGACCAGTCAGCTTGATTGAGGTTGACCAAAATGATGACGTGGAGGAAGAGGAGGGAGCCGGAATAGATGGCTCTAAATATCCAAGGAAATTTACTGACAATGACAACTATGATAATGTGGAGGAGGAAGAGGAGGAGGGACACCTAGGGTAGATGGCTCTGAATATTCATGGAAATTGATCGACAATGACAACTATGATAATGTGGAGGAGGGAGAGGAGGAGGGATCTGGGGCAGATGGCTCTGAATACTCATGGAACTCGGATCAGGACAACTTCACCGATACTATTGGAATCCCCAGCCACCTAAAGCCACCGGGACGGGGTTTCTACTATAGAAGGGTCGTGGGATTCCACCCGCACAAGAATGCGGTCATCCTCTTACTTGGCGGGGCAGTGGTTGTGTACCATCTCGACACGTCGAGGATCCAGTATCTAGGCAGCCAACAGGAGCTCACCCAAGAGCCCGTGCTACAAGCATGTCGCCTCTTCGATTCATTCATTTATCGACCTTGCTACGAGGACGTGCTGTGGACAGGGAAACTTTCCAATTGTTCTTACAATGATGATGCACGGTATTATTATATGTAATGCTTGTGACGCCCTTTGCCCTTTAGCTTAATGTTGCTCCTATGCATACAGTCCTGCGTGGTCATGTCCGTAGTTCCTCGTTGAACGGATTCCTGTGCTATCTATTTCCTTTTCAAGAGAAAAAATGCTTGGTTGGTTCATAGTCAATTTTGGCTTCCGGTACACTCTGAAATGAGTTTTGTATTGATTGATACATGTGTGATGTACTTTTAAATTCTCAAGTTGTTTCCCCTCTATTTGTTTATCACATTCACAAATGAGCTTTTTACTAGTTGATGTGCTCGTGCTGCTTCGTGGACTGATTCTCTTTTGTTTGTCATGTCATTGAAATTAGTTTGCACATGTGATTCAAGCATCAATTGAAATTGGATTTTTAATAGCTGTTCCGCTCGTGCTGCATGATGAGACCGTTTACCTTTTCCATGTCGTCTCATGATTGAAATGAGTTTTCTCCCAAGTTAAAAAAAGGGTTATCTCCCTTCGGCTCAGCTCCCTTCTGATGTTGTGGAGCAACACAAATCTTGTTCGATGTTTTCCACGAAGGGTTGTAGTACGACCTTTATTAAGATCAGAAAGAGCAATTACACAGGGCGAAGGCCGCCAGGGGTACAAGTCGGCAGAGCGGCTAGGAGGCAAGATCCAGTGCTACAATTAGAGCGCAACCGGAGATCCTTGATCCTACTCCAGCATCTCGCTAGCAGATCTTTGTTGTCTATGTTTTGGAAGCTAAAGCATATGTCGGGGTTGAGCAGCTAGTAGTGGGCAGTGGTGAGGACAATGGCCAGCAGCAAGGCTCTCTTTTGCTGGATGCTGCCGCTTCACAGCACATCTGCATCTTCCTCGTCTGAAGCTGCAATTGACTAAGGAATGGAGTCGAGGCCGAAGTGTATTCTAGCCCATGGGTAGTTGGTGGTTTGATGGCGCCGGCTTCGGCCCATGAACGAGAGAGATTGAAGGAGAAGGTTCCTTTTTTCTTTCGTTATTTTCGAAAACTGGCTGGTTACCGGCTTTTACATTAAAAACCGAAAAACAACATTTGATTTTTTTAAATCTTGAGTTTAAACTCTATGACTATGTCAAAAATAGGCGTTGTATATTTTAAGCACTATATATTTTGACGTAAAAAATATTAATTCAAATTTTGTTTCTATACCCTCAAACAAAAAATATAAATCGAAACTTTCTCGCATTTACCAGGAAACTGGTTCTTTATGCCATTCCTGGAAAAAACTAGAATCAAGAAAAAAAGTGTGCGTGTTATATTTATACCATAAATAATAACACAATTCTTATTATCTCTAGGCAATATTTCTACCATTTCACACTGGACCCCTGGCATTGTGAGGGGGTCCACGACAACCCCCCCCCCCCCCCCCTCCTTTAGAGGGAAGCGACACTCGTAGATTCACCATTGCTGGGGCCGAAACGCTGAGCTTTCGCTCGGGCCCACACAAGTACCACCCGCCGACTTAAGATTGGCGACCCAATCCAAGAGGGGGAGGGGATGGACGCCCATGACAAGCCTACAGATCTAGACCAGGGGATCGACACTCCATAAGCCACGACGATACCAGGGACACCCGCCACCCCTCCCCTTGATACCCACATAGCCAAGAGGAGGCGCCACCATCGCTGCCATGCTGCTCGCCACAGAGCAACCTGCGCAACCACACCATCCAGGGCCACTGCCCCGGCATCCAAAACAGCGTCCCTTGTATCGGCCGTTCGAGACAAGAAAAACAGAGCCCCTTGCAATGTGTTGCTTTCCTCCTATGTGTGCATGGTCGCAAAACTAACCGTTAACTGATCGACTCTGTGATCGACGGATAGAAGCGTCTATTAGACATGCATGTCTTAGATGAACTTGGAAATAAAGCTTACGAAAGTACTCGTCTTTTTAAAGAAAGGTTTGAAATATGGCACGACAGAGATGCAGAGAGAAACGAGAATTCTATGCGGGAGATAAAGTTTTGCCTTACAATTTTTGTCAAAGAATGTTCCATGTATTCTCAAATCCAGATGTGATGACCCTATGAAATGACGAGGTCACTCTGAAGCCATCAAACTACAAGCCATACCTTGCCGATGAGAAACTAAAAGCCGAGGTAATTGGATTCATCATGCCCGAAGAGTAATCGTCCAAAGATTTGTAAGTGTATACCCTCCATCATACTCCCTCCGTTCCAAATCAGTTGACTCAGATTTGTCTAGATACAGATATATCTAGACATGTTTTAGTGTTAGATACATCCGTATCTAGATAAATCCAAATCAACTAAATTGGAACGGAGGAGGAGTACTTGTCAGTGTTACAAAAGGTTAGCAATTATAGTTTTCTTTAGATAAATCAGGAACCTTTCAACTCATTACTGACGTTTTCCCTAGTGAACAAAGCCTTTCAGCAAGAGTACGACTGCCAGTAGAGCAACCCAGCTCGTGCCAGAGGTCGTCTTCCATTCTGGACTCTTCGGCAATTTTCAACACCAACGATACGACCCATAGGCCATCTTCCTCTCTAGAGTTAGAAGATGCTTTTCCGCCATTTAGTATGTGCTCCGGTATGATCACCTAGATAGTACCAAAGGCCTCTTTCCATTATGTAACGTGGATGTTGCAACGAAAGGGTTGGTACGACTAGCAATAAAAGCAACATCGCTCATACCGCTAGTTGTCTTCCACTTATTACTTTGAATGTGCCTCGCATTGAAAAAAAAATCTATTGTCGGGTCACAGGTAACCTGTGGTATGAGCACCGGTATGACCGTGCCCGCTCGTACCGCACCCTGTCTTATCCTCTCATTCCACGTGATTACTGAATTTTCCTCTCTTTTCTTTTTATCTTTTCCTAACTTACTCTTCAAGCCTAATCTCGCAGATATTATGGTTTCTAACCCTTATCTAAGGCTAGAGCAGGACAAAATTGTCTCATTATCAATCTAACTTGTTGCCCCTATCCCATGTCTCCACTCTAGAACAAAGTCATCTATAGAGTCAAGAAGACACCAGTTTCCATGGCACGGAAGGACACTCTCGGCATGTCCGTCTCGAGAAGGGATGTTCCTCAAGCCCTGCACCGAGCAAAATTATACCTCTTCCTGATTGGGAGGATATGGTCCCTCTAACCTGGATAAGACTCTGAAGGATGAGCATGAGGGAGGAGAATTCGAATGGGAAAGATGCAGCACAAATAAAAGTTAGAGGAAGAGAAGGAGGAGAAAGAAAATAAAGAAGGGAGCTATTCTCCCAATCTTTAGAGGTGCAATCTACCAGGATCTCCTCCTAAATGACCCGCGGACCTGCCCTCGTGAACGCAGAGAGAGGCACAAGCCCAAATGGGATTAAGGAAAAGATCAACGTGCTTGAGAAAAATTCTAAAGCATGTATCATAATATGAGAGTTGTTGATGCCTCCTGGATGATGATCATAGACCTTGATAGGAAGATCAATGACCTCCATAGTAGCTTAGAATACTCATATATATAACATAAATTGTCTTATAGGACAAATTCGTATTCGAAGTGGTCCATGAGCAAAAGAGATAATGGTAATGACACTCTCGTTTCAAGTGTATCCCTGGCATGCAACTGAGAAGAACAGAGGAAGCATCTATCGAGCGTGAGAAAAATTAGGTACTAGGATCCTGCCGTGCCTGATTGTAAGAATGGGGGAGATCTGCGATCACCCTACATTTTATAGAAGTGCATATTTACTGTTTTAGTAAGTCAAGATTAGCTCGCTTTAAGTCTGCATAATAAGCCGAACATTTTAGCTCCTTATGAGTAAGAGAAGAGTCATATGTGATGATTACTGGATTCGCATAATGATAGTTTTATTTCATTGATTAGGTATATTATTAGATGTATGGTTAGGATGAGTCATAAGAGGAATCAACGCGCTGGCGTCATGCGCACCGTGATCGGTCGGGTGAGCTCTATCATTTTCCTCGAAAAACTCATTTTTTTTAGAGAAATGACATCAGCCGAGCCGAGAGGAGGCTCGCACCTAGCACAACTTTGAATTACAACAATCCATCAACCGGCCGGATTAGAACAATCAACCACTTCAAAGCAACCGAAAAAGGGAGTAAGTAAAAATAACAACTGAGGCAGAACAACCTCAGGCGGCCGATACAGGTTGCAAAATAGGACAGTGCACAGACCTAGACAACACAAGTAACTACGAGATGAGACTGAAGAGATAAGCTTGATCCGTCGAGGTCTTCGTCCACCAAAGGAGCCAGCGCAAGAAAAGCACATAATTGTGGAAAACATCAATGTGAAAGGAGAAGCCCAAGTCCACCCAGAACGATGAACAACCTGGGGCACAGTGACATCCGCCTTCTTCGCTGAAGAAGGCCATAACCTTGTCGTCCCGGATCGAAAATACTGTACCATCGGCAGGCGAAGTGGTTCCCCAAGAACTGAATGCACATATGACCATCAGATGTACCATGGGAGGGACTACAGCAGACCACATTGAGCTTCCCCAAGAAAACTATCGTTGCCATGAACATCACACGAAGGAGACGTGCACTTCAGGCTAGGAATTGTGTGAAACAAATCGACACGGCCGCGAAGATGAGAAGAGAAAACCCGCCACAGGAGCCACACCAACACATCCCAAAACGAAAAACCACCCTGCGGTCCAGAGCGGCACCTTCAAGAAGGAGACGGCGCCATAGTGTCGCCGCCGTCCCCAAGCAGGACTAAGGTTTTCACCTAGTTTGCCGGGGATGGGTGGGGGTGGGTAAGTCAACGAAACCTTCAAGAAGTGCATCGACGCCGCACCGATCGACGTGGCCGTGCCGGCAGCAAGGGTTTCCCCAGTCTCAAGAGCCCACCGCCACAAACGCCAAACCAAAAATATCCGGTGGCACGGGGCACACCGGAGCCCAGATCGGACGGGAGAGAGTGAGGAGGATGGAGTTAAAGCTAGTCGATCCAGATCTGGCGACCGACCAACGGAAGGAAGTCCGGCCACCGCGAGCTCCAACCACTGGGTGCTCGCCCGCCCAAGCAAGCCTGGAGAACCAGCCATGCACCCGTAGCCGCCGTCCAACACAAGGACAGTGCTGTCCTTGACGGGGCTGGCACCCTCGTTCACGCCAAGCCCTTTGCATGAGGCAGATGGGCAAGCCTCGCGCCACCTTCCTCGCGTCACCGGGCTTGCCCGGCTGTCTCCGTGGCGGTGAGGGCAGGAGGGAGAAGAGGAGAGGCCGGCACCGGGCTAGGGTTGGGCCACCGAGTCGCCTCAAGGGAGCGACGCAGGGTTGGGGGCGGGGGGGGGGGGGGGTTCAGGAAATGCTGGGAATGGGAGGCATCACAAAAACTCCTTTCTATGAACCTGGCAAGTATAGGAATTACTCCAATCTAGATGGGTATAGATAGAGAAGGTGTGTTCTTGTGTACGCGCACCAGAGCAATTAACTAGCAGTTGCGGAAGCGGTGTTTTGTCTCTAGTCAGTATATGCTCCCTTGTGATAATCAATTTAAAATAAATAGTAAATAAATTTTAAAAACCTGATATTTTTTTAGATGTTCTTTAGTGTACATGATTCAAATGCACAGGTTGATCACCATTAACGATAAATAGCAGCCTGCATCAAGATGTAAAACAAATTAACATATTGTGCTACCATTGGAAAATGTCGTTTGACATCTTGTTTCTTTTTATTTGCAATGTTCATTGGTGAAAAAATAAAATAAGGTGCACCATTTGTGAGGTAACAATTGTCGTTTGACTTTTTTTTTTGCACAGGTCAACATGTTTTAAGCTTTTCACCTAAAATTTACAGGTAGCACATTTGTGTGACGATGATGAACATATGTATTTTTTTCTAAAAAGAAATAAACCTTGGCAAAATATATTTTGGGCGGGCAGAGCTATACTCCCTAGAGCCAAAGCAAAATATGTTCTTTTTTTTTTGCGAGAATAATTTTGCAGCTTCAGCAACTTGTGTGCATAAACATACGTGAAAAGGTTTTCGCGGAGGCTATGTACTTGTGTGCATATATATAAATAAACATACAACGTGAAAAGGGTTCCTTGGAGGCTACCTACGCTGGCACCGGAGAAAAGATAAGGAAACCAAATCGAGCTCCTCCTCGCACATATCCCTGCGTTCCTTATATAAGGGTATTTCTTTTTTGATAAATTCCATAATGTAAGGAGCATTTCTTTTATTTCTCATAATTCCGGTCTTTAGCCCTCAAGAAAAGGAAAGAAAATCTCTCCACCGATTGCAGTGATTTCTCATTAGAGAGAAGAAAGGAATGTACACCCTCCCCCGATTGCGTGTATCTCTTCCTTTTCAAGCCTAAATGATTTACTTGCCGCTAATCAATGATTTAACCAAGGTTAATTTCGTCCTAAGCTGTGTAAATTGTGCCTTGGTCACGTGCTGATAATTATACACCTTACATAAAATAAAACCGGACCGAGTCCCAAGTCCAAACATCACTCAGCTGAACGATGCCGCCGCCAATTCCGCACTGCAACTTCGACCCATTATGATGGATGCGGCGACGACTTGTGCTTCCCTACGAGGTGCTCTCAATATCCTCCGCCGCCTCAGTCCAGTGACCCTCGAGGGTGGCCGTCGCGTCTGTCCTGCGGCGTGGCGGGCCACCATCGAAGACAACCTCCTCCTCGGCCCTCCCCACTTTCCCGGCGCGGCTTTCATGGCTTCTTCTCAACAAGACCGGGTACATCTGATTGTCTCCTCTTCGCCCCGCGGAAGGCTGCCTTCCCGCGCGTTGTCTATCTGGACGAGGCCACCATCCTCCACTCCTGCAACGGCGTTCTCTCGTGACGACATAAATCTGCGGATGGTATCTTGTTTACTACCCCGGCGACCACACGCTACACTCGCTGCCAAAGCCCTCCAGGGGGGTTTGGCATGGCTGCCATGTCTCTCGCCTTGATCCTGCCGTGTCACTGGAATACAATGTGTTCCTCCTTCATGATCTCGAGCACCATAGAGAAGGGGGGTCGAGGAGCGCAAGCAAAAGGTGGTGCCTTGGTTGTTTACTCGTCGCGCACCGAGCGGTGGGAGAACCGAGAATTCCTGCCCGGGGCGCTAGGCCTCGGGGCACCTCTATGACGTGATAGCACCCCCGCCTAATTATGACACCCGAATGGTGTGGTCATCTGAATACTGGCGTGGGTCGTTCTATATACATGCCACCATGACGTCCTCACTGATCCCTACGCCCCTCAAGGGGACGTACGACATGATCACGCTCCCCAGAGGAAACCTCTCAAAATTTTCAATCTACAAGCTGCTACGAGTTCCCTCTTGCAAGCTTAATGAGAGAGGGATCCATTCGCAACGATGAGGGATTTACAGCTCAAAGGTATGGATGCTAACAGAATCAAAAAGATGGTCAATTCGTTGGACACTGGCACAAGACGCCAGCCTGAAGACCACACCGCCATATGATTCAGTATCGTAGAATACAACTAAAGGTGACTGATGCAGCGTGCAGGAGGGAGCCGAGACTGTGGTTCGGAATATTCGTGGAACTCGATGAGGACAACTTCATCGATGCGATCGAAGGCGGCCACCCAGCTAGAGCCGCGGGGTTGGGGGTCTCCATATAGGGATTTTGGATTCCACCTGCACAAGAATGCAATCATCCTCTACTTGCCTCGGTAGTGGTTGTGTACCATATCGACACGTCGAGGATCCAATATCTAGGCGATTGGTACGAGCTCATCAAAGACCCCGCGCAACAGGCTTGCGACACCCGACGATTCGTTCACTACCGACCTGCTTCACGAGGAACGTGCTACGGACAGGGAAATTGTTCCGATATTCCTAGACTGCAATGACGGGTTCTGTTACATTTAGCGCTGAGACACTCTTCGCCTTTGGCTTAACATGCTCCTATACGTACTCCTGCGTTTTCATGTCGTAGTTCCTTCATGAACGGATAGGTGTGTATCTATTTCTTTCGCAAACGAAAATTTGCTATCATTTTGGCTTCCAGTGCACTCTGCCAATGAGTTATGTATTGATTGATACTGGTATGAAGTACTTTTAAATTGTGAAGTGTTTTCCCCTCTCTCTTACCAACTAGTTGATCAACTCGTGCTAGTTCTTGACACTGATTTTTTTGTTTGTCACGTCCGCTGAAATGATATGAATATGTGGTTCAACTATCATTTGAATGGCTTTTTAGTTGCTGCTCGCTCGTGCTGAATCATGAAACCGTCTAGTTTTTCCATACCATCTCACGATTGTAATGAGTTTTTCTCTCCCTTCGACTCGGCTGCAGACGATGCCTTCTGATGTGTGGGAGCAACACAAATCTTGTTCAATATCTTTCCATGCAGGGCAGTAGGCTAATCTTTGTTAAGATTGAAGAAATGAGAATTACATAGGAGGTGTGAAGTCACCACAGGGTAGGTACAAAGCCGGCACGAGCGCTTTGTTGCTTGGAGCTTCATATTGGCCTTCTACTTCTGCTGCTCCTCCTTATAGTGTCCAAGGAGCATTCTAGCTATGTGGATGGCATTATTACTGCCAGTGGTAAACACTTGAGTGAAGAATGGTAGTGCAATTATGATTCAACAATGAATTGTTGTAAACTTTGGTCTGTGTGTACCAGAAAAAGGCTTAGGGTTTTGCTTCTGAACTAAGTTATTGTGCTCTAACAGTATGTCTGATGGAGTAATAAGTTGGGTCTGATGGTACTAAGTCTCATATGAGCAAATGTTAACGTGACTAAGTTTAATGTGATTCTGAATAGTATGTTCTGATATTTTTTGTTTATAGATTCATATGATAGTGTCTGGTTTAGGGGCCGGCGTCGAGGGAACCCATAGCCACCCAAACTTGTTTGGTTTAGGGTGGCTCGGCGTCGAGGGGGAAAACCCTAGCCACCCAAATCTGTTTGGTTTAGGGGGTCGGGTCAGAGGGAACCATAGCCACCCCAACTTGTTTGGTTAGGATGGCTCGTGTCGAGGGAACCTGCCACCCAACTTGTTGGTTTAGGCTGAGCTCCGAGTGTCGAGGGACCCTAGCCACCCACAACTGTTTGGTTAGGTGGATGTCGGCGTCGAGGGAAACTCGCGACCCCCAACTGTGATGGTTTAGGGTGGCTCGGCGCTAGTGGAAACCTAACCCCACCAACGTGTTTGGTTTAGGGTGTCTCGGCGTCGCACGAACCCCAACCCCCCCCCAACTTGTTTTGGATTAGGGGGCTCGGGTTAGCGACGGGAACCCTAGCCACTCAACTGTTTGGTTTAGGGTGGCGGCATCGACGGAACCCAACACCCAACTTGTTGGTGTAGGGTGGACTCGAGCGTAGACGGAACCCAACCACCAAACTCCTAAACCATGAAAGCAACATCTTCAAGACATATATATACATACATATATAATAAAACCATCATCCTCATCTATCACCATCTATCAAAGAAAAATATATCACATAGGTATAACTGAGCCATCTACACCATCAAAGCAAAATAATCTATCAAGGATAACTTGAGCCATCTAACAAAGCATTTAGCTAAAAGTCCTAGCCAATAGTGAGTTCAACATAACCATAGTCTTTACGACGATAAAATAGATTCTTACAACATAGCTAAAGGACCAATAGCATGTGGGTTCAACATAGTTCAAACAACTATACATCCATACATTACCACTTCATAAAACCACCATTCTTCACAAAAGATTAGCCAAAGCCTTCTATCAAAGCAATATATATCATGATAGGTATGCTCTGCTCATCTACCCAGTTCATCTTAATCTAACCTCATTCCTCAAGATGTCATGGATCAACTTCAACTTATCTTTGTTCGCTCCAGTGAATTGAACTAACAGCAACCTGGAGCTTGAGTCAATCCCTGCGTTTTATCAGATCTCTATGTCCCTTCTTGAGATAAACATGTGAAGGTTTTAGCTGCACATTCTCTTCAGTGACTTTTCACAGACTGGGTGCTCATCAATCTGACCTTTAAATTGTTGATGGCCTTCAGTACGCTTTTCCTTCTCTTTCAAATGATCATCGTAGGTTCCTAATGACACGGGGGCCTTGAGCTTCTACTGAGGTTCATCAGCACGCATACTCTCTTGCAGCTCAAGTTTCTCTGCCTCTGTTTCTCCATCCCATCTTCATGCTAGCCACAGCTTGTGATGCAATGTAACCTCAAGCTCTCGTCTCCTTAGCCTCCAACATAGCAGGAAATGCCAACACCCTGTCCTCCTGGGCATGAGAAGTTGATGAACATCTTCAACTAGTTGTCATAGTTGGCATCCAGATTCCTTTCATTGCTTCTTAAGGTGGTGAATAGTTAATGTGAACTATTAGGGTTATCTTCCTCCTAGTCTAGTCTGCTGGTCTTTCAAAAAATTCCCAAAAGCTTCAAACATGCATTGCATTGTGGGAGGCCACCTGGGTCAACCCACCCAAGAAAACCACAATTTTGACCTTCCTGCAATATAGCAAACACTTATATTGTTACTCTCTGAAGAATTACAATTATAAAAGGGCATTTTTAAAAAATCAACTAACAGCATAACAACTACAACCTATGGATGTGGCCAACTAAACAATGCTACTTCTACTGCAACCTAAGATCTAGGACAAATTGTCATGCAATATAAAATATAGACAAGCAGCTATGAAACATTCAACTTTGAGCTTCTACTCTATTAAATAATCACCATTTGCCTCAATTAAAAATGAGCATCTCCACTGCTAACTAAGCTGCTGGCCAAATATAATACTACAAACTAGTGGGCAATTTAACTAAACAGAAATATACATGAGCACATGCCTACACAACATGTTGCAGTGAGCTTCAATACTAATAAATAACTAAACTATGAGCATCTCCACTGCCAACGAAGCTTCTGCCCATATATGTTACTAACATCAGGTGGCATGTTTAACAAAGGTGAGCTTCAAAACTACTAAATGGTAAACAATGAGCTTCACCATCAGTAGTACTAACTTACTAAACAGAGGCTACCAAATATATTACAGAGAACATAGAGAGAGAGAGCATGATTCTTACAGGCTGAGCACAAACTAGAAACCTCCTGCCCATCTCAAATCCTTCAAAAGCTACACGGCGCTCAGTTGGCAGCCGATGCTCCACGCAGAGCCCTCGGGTGCCTTCTCCAAGCCATGTAGTCTTGGGTCTTCAATGCTAGCAGGAATCTACAGGAGCAAAAAGAACCAAAATAGCCAAATCAAAAAAACCAGATCACCAAATCCCCAAATCCCCAAATCAGAAACCCTAACCCTAACCCTAGCTCTACCACTGACCTGATACTGCATACCGTCGTCGTCGGAGGAGATGTGCAGGCTGGACCAGTCGTCGCTGCTCTCATCCTCGAAGACCATGGCGTGGCGGCGGTGCCGGATGTGGCGGACTGTGCGGTGAGCGGCGGCGGATGGGAGAGACGAGGGCGAGGGGGCGAACAGAGGAGAGGGACAGAGTGCGGCTGGCTCCGGTTCGACCAGCCTCGAGCCAGATACAACGACCGAGCCGGGCGCGCGCTGGTACGCCACCGTGGCACCTGACACGTGGATCCGGTCGGTCAGATACGTGGTCAATACGTGCTTATACGGCTGTCAGACCGTTTTGCAACACTTAGGCTTTGAGTTGGTACTGAACTGCAAAAAAAATGACTAGTGATACTGATTCGTTCGACGTGCCGAAAGTGTAGTCTTGCAATGAACTCCTACCGTCACGAGGCTACTGTAGCCAGTCTTGCAACGGCCTCTTGCTTGTGCGAGAGTGGGGAGACACACTACGTGGTAACCCGGCGACGGCACGGTCTGCTCACCTGCCATGGCCATCGACCTGTCGGGCCGAGTCTTATCCCTCGCCTTTGACCCGTGTGTGTCGCTCCGCTATCGTGTATTCTGTTACGAAGGATGAGCTCTTATTTCCAGGACATAGGACAGGCAAGTTTTCTACCACTCGGGGAAGTAAAAGAGGAGCCGAAAGAGAAGTTGGTTTTTTTTTAAAGGGGAAGACCCCCGGCCTCTGCATTAGACTATGCATGCAGCCACTTTATATATGTTCACATAAGACATTACAAAGCAATACAACAGTAAGACTAAAGCACCGCCTCTAGGCAACATCTGTCGCTACTCCTATCCAATTGATGACGGGATGCCGATAGTCTGGCCTAATACAAACAGACCTCGCAGCCAAACCTAACATCTTAAGACCGGAGGTCCCATCCAGGACGCCTGCCGGGTATGGGTCACTCACCGGTCCGGCGCACTCCTCAACCAGGACGCCTGCCGGGTATGAGGCCGCCGCAGCCACCTGCCACCAATCCATCTTCAGAGCTGTACTGCTGCATCTACCTTGGCGTCTAGCTGCCGTCGAAGCCACCACGACGCCAGACGCGGACCCTCCTAGCGAGTCCATCTCGGGCATGGACGCCCGATCACACAACAGCGCCATGCCGCCGAGACCGCGCGCCATCAATGAGTGAGATGACGCACCGCTCCACCAAAGAATCCGTCCTCTGGTCCTACATCCAGCCGCTGCTCAAAAACGATGCCCCATGAGGGAAAACGACGCCAAAAGCACCGCCATCGTCCGATCCGGAAATTCCGGGTCTAGGTTTTCACCCAGAGCAGCGCAAGCAAGTCGACAGAAGCTGCAGTGGCATGTCTTCAACAAGATAACGACGTGAAAACGCCGCCATGCCCGCCAGACCCGAGTCATAGCACGGTTTTCACCGGCAGCTCTGTCTCCCACTCGACGCCGGGACTGGATGCGAGAATCCACAACCATCTAGCCGACCACCCCGCGAAAGATGCCACCACCCACGCCCAGGGCCGGGAGCCCGACGTCCTCGTGTCGCGGCCTAGTCCAGAGGCCGCTTGCCGCGCCGGAACAAAGGGTGGCACGACGGCTCGAGGAACCACCACCCAGATCCGAATGGGATCCAGATCGGGCACCCTAGCGCCGACGTGATCTCTTCGTCGCCGCCCGCCAGCACGACAGCCCTGGTCGCGCCCGCGCCTGCGCCACCGCCCTTGAATCGGCCGAGTGGGTCGCCGACCCCAGAGAGAGCCCTCGCCCATTCTCTCATTCCTCCATTTCTTTCTTCTCCGGACGGGAGGGGGGGGGGGAGGATTAGATGAAGAGAGTCGGGCTGAGGCGTCGCGGCGGGAGGCGGCGTTCGCTATGGGGGGGAGGAGAAGGAGGCCGGCGGGTTGCCCCGGTGCGGCGCGCGGCCGCCGACGGGGGAGGAGTCACGGGGGGAGGAGCCTTCAAATAATGCTGACAATCTGCAAATTTGTCAATGGTTGGACCAAGAGTTCACGCCTGGGCGTTGTGCCTATGTTGGTGTACTCGTCCTCACATTCCAATGGGAGGACCAAGAGTTCACGCCTGGGCGTTGTGCCCCGGGCCACCTTTATGACGTGGTAGCTAGATCACCGGATAGCTACACGGGCGGCGTTTCGGTCAACTGATTACTGGCGCGGGTCGATCTATATACATTGTCCACAACAATGTCCTCATGATCCTACGCCCCTCAAAGGGAACTTATAATATGCTCCAGCTCCCTGGGGAACACTGCAGTGCAAAGGTTTGTCCGGCCTGCCTAAAAGTTCTGTCTTGGCAAGCTATGAGAGAGAGGGATACACTATGTGGCTATCAATGTGTTGCAGATCCGTGTGTATGGATGCTAACCGAAGCGAGGATGGTCAGCTAGGATGGACACTCGCACATGACGTGAACCTCAACCCTGACAGTCGTATGATTCACCCTCTTATAATACAATCGAAGGTGACATGGAGGTTGGTTGGAAGCAGTGGTGAACCACCAGCTCGACCGAGGATGACAATGAGCATGAAGTGGAGGATCAAGAGGAGAGTGCAGTGGAGTAGATGGCTCTGAAATATTCCCGGAACTCGGACGAGGAAAACTTCATCGATGTCCTCGGAGAAGTCGCACCACATGGTGTTCTGGCATGGGGTTCAACTGCAAATTGTGGGAATCCACCGCCACAAGGATGCGCTCGTCCTCATGGATCAGTGGACGGTGGTGGGGGTATCATCTTGACACGTGAGGATGCAATATCTAGGCAAACGGAAAGAGTCTAAAGACGATGAGACAACAGCTAATCGTGTTGACGACTCGTTTACTTACCGACCTTGTTACAGGGATGTGCTGCCGCGGGAAACTGTCCGTGCATCATTCAGACGTGTCAACCCGTTCTGATTCCGCCTCCATTTTCCTGTCTTTTTTCATTTCGTTGGTCCATTTGCATCTAGCAGAGTCTGGGAGAAGAGCGGTGGAGAGAGGGAGACATGGAATGCACAAGTGCAGTACCAGAATCAGTTTTAATAGAGTTAGTTTATCCAACTCATGCCCACCGCCGGGGGTTTGAAAACCAAGCAGGCGGACCAAGGGAGAATCCGACTGAACCCCCAATAAAACAGATGATTTTTTTTTTGAGCTACAGTATGAACAGAAAACAACAGACACGTGTCAACCGTACGATTTGATAAAAATGCAACCTGAACAAATTGAAATTCAGACGTGTGATGGTTAGACAGTCTAGATTTTATATCACTCCTATGTGTATATATATACTCTACTATTCTCCGTTTCTGATGAATTTTGCTTGGTTATGTAGTGTAGTACCATGTTGTCAACTAAGTCTGTTCAGTGCGTCGTAAGTCGTAACATAATTATAGTTAGTGGGGGTGAGCACACTCCTGTACGTGCTGTGTATATAACTGGAATTACTCCACATGTTCACCGTGCAAGGACTGATACAGCAGTAGCCAGTAGCTACAGGTTTTGAAACAACACCTCAAGATTTCTCTTTCTCGAGATCATTATCTCGGTTTGCTGGGCGATTGGATTACCTGAAAGGACTACATCTTCAAGGCATTGACCCAAGCATGTATGCCTTGCAGCGCAAGTTCAAGGAAAATCCACTGGATTACCTATAGAGCTGAACGAAGAGCTTACTCAGACAGACTTGGGTACAGATCGGATAAGGGTTACTCTCCAATACAGTATAAGGCTCGGGTCCAGATCGGATATAGATAGAAGAAAAGGGTTCCGTGGAGGCTACGTTGGGCAGCAGAAAAAAAGAAAGGAAACCCCAAACAGAGCTCCTGCTCGCACATAAAACCGAGTGCCTACCAATCAGTACCGATCGCACCGTGGAATACGCGGTCCACTTCGAACCATCACGATGGACGCCCCGCCGTCGTCGCGACGAATTCTGCTTTCCCTATGACGTGCTCCTCGATATCCTCCGCCGCCTCTGTCCACGGTACGCTCGGCTGCCGAGCCTCCGCAGGAGGGTCTCGTTGCTGCCATATCCATTGCTCCGATCCGGTGGTGTCGCTTGAATATGATGTGTTCCTCCTTGCTGATGATGTGTTTAAAAAACACGGTTCATCGGGCGCGAGAGGAGGAGCTCGAGGAGCCCATGGAAAAGGTGGTACCTTTGGTAGTGTACTCCTCGCGCATGGATCGGTGGGAGAACCGTGAATTCGTGCCTGGGCGCTCTGCCCCGGAGCACCTCTACGACCGTGAATTCGTGAACCGTGAATTCGTGCCTTTTTACTTTGACGGATGGTGTGGTCATCGACTCTCAGTACTGGCGCGGGTTCTTCTATATGCATTGCACCACCATGTCCTCATGATCCTACGCCCCTCAAAGGGGACTTACGACATGGTCAAGCTCCCCGGGGAACCTCTATAAAGTATGAGAATTCGGTCCTAGCAAGCTATGAGAGAGGGATCCACTATGTGGCGATCAGGGAGTCACAACTCAAAGTATGGAAGCTGACTGATGAACTAGGTTGGACATGGCACATGACGCTAGCCTGAGTCACACCGTCATATGCTTGAGACTTTTACATACAACCGAAGGTGACATGGGGGGTGGCCGAAAGTGGACCAGTCAGCTTGATTGAGGTTGACCCAATGATGACGTGAGGAAGAGAGGGGAGCCGGAATAGATGGCTCTAAATATCCAAGGAAATTTACTGACAATGACAACTATGATAATGTGGAGAGAGAGGAGGAGGGACACCTAGGGTAGATGCTTGAATATTCATGGAAATTGATCGACAATGACAACTATGATAATGTGGAGGAGGGAGGGAGAGGAGGGGGATCTGGGGCAGATGGCTCTGAATACTCATGGAACTCGGATCAGGACAACTTCACCGATACTATTGGAATCCCCAGCCACCTAAAGCCACCGGGACGGGGTTTCTACTATAGAAGGGTCGTGGGATTCCACCCGCACAAGAATGCGGTCATCCTCTTACTTGGCGGGGCAGTGGTTGTGTACCATCTCGACACGTCGAGGATCCAGTATCTAGGCAGCCAACAGGAGCTCACCCAAGAGCCCGTGCTACAAGCATGTCGCCTCTTCGATTCATTCATTTATCGACCTTGCTACGAGGACGTGCTGTGGACAGGGAAACTTTCCATTGTTCTTACAATGATGATGCACGGTTTATTATATGTAATGCTTGTGAAGCCCTTTGCCTTTAGCTAATGTTGCTCCTATGCATACAGTCCTGCGTGGTCAGTCCGTAGTTCCTCGTTGAACGGATTCTGTGCTATCTATTTCCTTTTCAGAGAAAAAATGCTTGGTTGGTTCATAGTCAATTTGGCTTCCGGTACACTCTGAAATGAGTTTTGTATTGATTGATCATGTGTGATGTACTTTTAAATTCTCAAGTGTTTCCCCTCTATTGTTTACACATTCACAAATGAGCTTTTTACTAGTTGATGTGCTCGTGCTGCTTCGTGGACTGATTCTCTTTTGTTTGTCATGTCATTGAATTAGTTTGCACATGTGATTCAAGCATCAATTGAAATTGGATTTTTAATAGCTGTTCCGCTCGTGCTGCATGATGAGACCGTTTACCTTTTCCATGTCGTCTCATGATTGAAATGAGTTTTCTCCCAAGTTAAAAAAAAGGGTTATCTCTTCGGCTCAGCTCCCTTCTGATGTGTGGAGCAACACAATCTTGTTCGATGTTTTCCACGAAGGGTGTAGTACGACCTTTATTAAGATCAGAAAGAGCAATTACACAGGGAAGGCCGCCAGGGGTACAAGTCGGCAGAGCGGCTAGGAGGCAAGATCCAGTGCTACAATTAGAGCGCAACCGGAGATCCTTGATCCTACTCCAGCATCTCGCTAGCAGATCTTTGTTGTCTATGTTTTGGAACTAAAGCATATGTCGGGGTTGAGCAGTAGTAGTGGGCAGGGTGAGGACAATGGGCCAGCAGCAAGGCTCTTCTTTGCTGGATGCTGCCGCTTCACAGCACATCTGCCTCTTCCTCGTCTGAAGCTGCATGACTAAGGAATGGAGTCGAGGCCGAAGTGTATTCTAGCCATGGGTAGTTGGTGGTTTGATGCGCCGGCTTCGGCCCATGAACGGAGAGATTGAAGGAGAAGGTTCCTTTTTTCTTTCGTTATTTTCGAAAACTGGCTGGTTACCGGCTTTTACATTAAAAACCGAAAAAACAACTTTGATTTTTTTAAATCTTGAGTTTAAACTCTATGACTATGTCAAAAATAGGCGTTGTATATTTTAAGCACTATATATTTTGACGTAAAAAATATTAATTCAAATTTTGTTTCTATACCCTCAAACAAAAAATATAAATCGAAACTTTCTCGCATTTACCAGGAAACTGGTTCTTTATGCCATTCCTGGAAAAAAACTAGAATCAGAAAAAAGTGTGCGTGTTATATTTATACCATAAATAATAACACAATTCTTATTATATCTCTAGGCAATATTTCTACCATTTCACAGGACCCGGCATTGGAGGGGGTCCACGACAACCCCCCCCCCCCCCCCCTCCTTTAGAGGGAAGCGACACTCGTAGATTCACCATTGCTGGGGCCGAAACGCTGAGCTTTCGCTCGGGCCCACACAAGTACAACCCGCGACTTAAGATTGGCGACCCAATCCAAGAGGGGGGGGGGATGGACGCCCATGACAAGCCACAGATCTAGACCAGGGGATCGACACTCCATAAGCACGACGATACCAGGGACAACCGCCACCCCTCCCTTGATACCCACATAGCCAAGAGGAGGCGCCACCATCGCTGCCATGCTGCTCGCCACAGAGCAACCTGCGCAACCACACCATCCAGGGCCACTGCCCCGGCATCCAAAACAGCGTCCCTTGTATCGGCCGTTCGAGACAAGAAAAACAGAGCCCCTTGCAATGTGTTGCTTTCCTCCTATGTGTGCATGGTCGCAAAACTAACCGTTAACTGATCGACTCTGTGATCGACGGATAGAAGCGTCTATTAGACATGCATGTCTTAGATGAACTTGGAAATAAAGCTTACGAAAGTACTCGTCTTTTTAAAGAAAGGTTTGAAATATGGCACGACAGTGAGATGCAGAAACGAGAATTCTATGCGGGAGATAAAGTTTTGCCTTACAATTTTTGTCAAAGAATGTTTCCATGTATTCTCAAATCCAGATGTGATGACCCCTATGAAATTGACGAGGTCACTCTGAAGCCATCAAACTACAAGCCATACCTTGCCGATGAGAAACTAAAAGCCGAGGTAATTGGATTCATCATGCCCGAAGAGTAATCGTCCAAAGATTTGTAAGTGTATACCCTCCATCATACTCCCTCCGTTCCAAATCAGTTGACTCAGATTTGTCTAGATACAGATATATCTAGACATGTTTTAGTGTTAGATACATCCGTATCTAGATAAATCCAAATCAACTAAATTGGAACGGAGGGAGTACTTGTCAGTGTTACAAAAGGTTAGCAATTATATGTTTTCTTTAGATTAAATCAGGAACCTTTCAACTCAATTTACTGACGTTTTCCCTAGTGAACAAAGCCTTTCAGCAAGTAGTACGACTGCCAGTAGGAGCAACCCAGCTCGTGCCAGAGGTCGTCTTCCATTCTGGACTCTTCGGCAATTTTCAACACCAACGATACGACCCATAGGCCATCTTCCTCTCTAGAGTTAGAAGATGCTTTTCCGCCATTTAGTATGTGCTCCGGTATGATCACCTAGATAGTACCAAAGGCCTCTTTCCATTATGTAACGTGGATGTTGCAACGAAAGGGTTGGTACGACTAGCAATAAAAGCAACATCGCTCAACCGCTAGTTGCTTCCACTTATTACTTTGAATGTGCCTCGCATTGAAAAAAAATCTATTGTCGGGTCACAGGAACCTGTGGTATGAGCACCGGTATGACCGTGCCCGCTCGTACCGCACCCTGTCTTATCCTCTCATTCCACGTGATTACTGAATTTTCCTCTCTTTCTTTTTATCTTTCCTAACTTACTCTTCAAGCCTAATCTCGCAGATATTATGGTTTCTAACCTTATCTAAGGCTAGAGCAGGACAAAATTGTCTCATTATCAATCTAACTTGTTGCCCCTATCCCATGTCTCCACTCTAGAAACAAAGTCATCTATAGAGTCAAGAAGACACCAGTTTCCATGGCACGGAAGGACACTCTCGCAGTCCGTCTCGAGAAGGGATGTTCCTCAAGCCCTGCCACCGAGCAAAATTATACCTCTTCCTGATTGGGAGGATATGGTCCCTCTAACCTGGATAAGACTCTGAAGGATGAGCATGAGGGAGGAGAATTCGAATGGGAAAGATGCAGCACAAATAAAAGTTAGAGGAAGAGAAGGAGGAGAAAGAAAATAAAGAAGGGAGCTATTCTCCCAATCTTTAGAGGTGCAATCTACCAGGATCTCCTCCTAAATTGACCCGCGGACCTTGCCCTCGTGAACGCAAGAGAGAGGCACAAGCCCAAATGGGATTAAGGAAAAGATCAACGTGCTTGAGAAAAATTCTAAAGCATGTATTCATAATATTGAGAAGTTGTTGATGCCTCCTGGATGATGATCATAGACCTTGATAGGAAGATCAATGACCTCCATAGTAGCTTAGAATACTCATATATATAACTACTAAATTGTCTATAGAGACAAACTTCGTATTCGAAGTGGTCCATGAGCAAAAAGAGATAATGGTAATGACATCTCGTTTCAAGTGTATCCCTGTTGCATGCAACTGAGAAGAACAAGAAGGAAGCATCTATCGAGCGTGAGAAAAATTAGGTACTAGGATCCTGCCGGCCTGATTGTAAGAATGGGGGAGATCTGCGATCACCCTACATTTTTATAGCAGTGCATATTTACTGTTTTAGTAAGTCAAGATTAGCTCGCTTTAAGTCTGCATAATAAGCCGAACATTTTAGCTCCTTATGAGTAAGAGAAGAGTCATATGTGATGATTACTGGATTCGCATAATGATAAGTTTTATTTCATTGATTTAGGTAATATTATTAGATGTATGGATTAGGATGAGTCATAAGCGGAATCAACGCGCTGGCGTCATGCGCACCGTGATCGGTCGGGTGAGCTCTATCATTTTCCTCGAAAAACTCATTTTTTTTAGAGAAATGACATCAGCCGAGCCCGAGAGGAGGCTCGCACCTAGCACAACTTTGAATTAACAAATCCATCAACCGGCCAGGATTAGAACAATCAACCACTTACAAGCAACCGAAAAAGGGAGTAAAGAAATAAACTGAGGCAGAACAACCTCAGGCGGCCGATACAAGGTGCAAAATAGGACAGTGCACAGACCTAGACAACACAAGTAACTACGGAGATGAGACTGAAGAGATAAGCTTGATCCGTCGAGGTCTTCGTCCACCAAAGGAGCCAGCGCAAGACAAGCACATAACTTGTGGAAAACATCAATGTGAAAGGAGAAGACCCAAGTCCACCCTAGAACGATGAACA
Source organism: Thinopyrum elongatum (assembly GCA_011799875.1). Classification (NCBI taxonomy): domain Eukaryota; kingdom Viridiplantae; phylum Streptophyta; class Magnoliopsida; order Poales; family Poaceae; genus Thinopyrum; species Thinopyrum elongatum. The sequence continues at coordinate 630,570,616 of CM022299.1, read as the reverse complement.
ACCTGGGCACAGTGACATCCGCCTTCTTCGCTGAAGAAGGCCATAACCTTGTCGTCCCGGATCGAAAATACGTCGTACCATCGGCAGGCGAAGTGGTTCCCCAAGAACTTGAATGCACATATGACCATCAGATGTACCATGGGAGGGACTACAGCAGACCACATTGAGCTCCCCAAGAAAACTATCGTTGCCATGACATCACCACGAAGGAGACGTGCACTTCAGGCTAGGAATGTGAAACAAATCGACACGGCGCGAAGATGACGAAGAGAAAACCCGCCACAGGAGCCACCAACACATCCCAACACGAAACCCACCCTGCGGTCCAAGAGCGGCACCTTCAAGAAGGGAGACGGCGCCATAGTGTCGCCGCCGTCCCCAAGCAGGACTAAGGTTTTCACCTAGTTGCCGGGGATGGGTGGGGGTGGGTAAGTCAACGAACCCTTCAAGAAGTGCATCGACGCCGCAACGTCATCGACGTTGTGGCCGTTGCCGGCAGCCAAGGGGTTTCCCCAGTCTCAAGAGCCCCACCGCCAAAACGCCACCAACCACAATATCCGGTGAGCAGGGGCACACCGGAGCCCAGATCGGACGGGAGAGAGTGAGGAGGATGGAGTTAAAGCTAGTCGATCCAGATCTGGCGACCGACCAACGGAAGGAAGTCCGGCCACCGCGAGCTCCAACCACTGGGTGCTCGCCGCCCAAGCAAGCCCTGGAGACCAGCCATGCACCCGTAGCCGCCGTCCACCACAAGGACAGTGCTGTCCTTGACCGAGGCTGGCACCTCGTCACGCCAAGCCCTTTGCATGAGGCAGATGCGGCAAGCCTCGCCGCCACCTTCCTCAGCGTCACCCGGGCTTGCCAGCGGCTGTCTCCGGTGGCGGTGAGGGCAGGAGGGAGAAGAGGAGAGGCCGGCACCGGGCTAGGGTTTGGGCCACCCGAGTCGCCTCAAGGGAGCGACGCAGGGTTGGGGGCGGGGGGGGGGGGGGGTCAGGAAATGCTTGGGAATGGGAGGCATCACAAAAAACTCCTTTTCTATGAACCTTGGCAAGTATAGGAATTACTCAATCTAGATTGGGTATAGATAGAAGAAGTGTGTTCTTGTGTACGCGCACCAGAGCAATTAACTAGCAGTTGCGGACGCGGTGTTTTGTCTCTAGTCAGTATATGCTCCCTTGTGAATAATAAATTTAAAATAAATAGTAAATAAATTTTAAAAACCTGATATTTTTTTTAGATGTTCATTTTAGTGTAACATGATTCATGATTCATACATATAAGTGCATCATGATGAAAAAATTAAAAGTGTACCATTTGGAAATGTCGTTTGACTTGTCTTTTTATTGCAATGTTATTGGTGAAAAAATAAAATAAGTGCACCATTTGGAGGTAACAATTGTCGTTGACTTTTTTTTTTGCACAGGTCAACATGTTTAAGCTTTTCACCTAAAAATTTACAGGTAGACATTTGGTGTGACGATGAACATATGTATTTTTTTTCTAAAAAGAAATAAACCTTGGCAAAATATATTTTGGCGGGCAGAGCTATACTCCCTAGAGCCAAAAGCATTGTTCTTTTTTTTTTGCGAGAATAATTTGCAGCTTCAGCAACTTGTGTGCATAAACATACGTGAAAAGGTTTTCGCGGGGCTATGTACTTGTGTGCAATATATAATAAACATACAACGTGAAAAGGGTTCCTGGAGCTACCTACGCTGGCACCGGAGAAAAGATAAGGAAACCAAATCGAGCTCCTCCTCGCACATACTCCCTGCGTTCCTTTATATAAGGTGTATTTCTTTTTTGATAAAATTCCATAATGTAAGGAGCATTTCTTTTATTTCTCATAATTCCGTCTTTAGCCCTCAAGAAAAAGGAAAGAAAACTCTCCACCGATTGCATGATTTCTCATTAGAGAGAAGAAAAGGAATGTACCTCTCCCCCGATTGCGTGTATCTCTTCCTTTTCAAGCCTAAATGATTTACTTGCCGCTAATCAATGATTTAACCAAGGTTAATTTCGTCCTAAGCTGTGTAAAATTATGTGCCTTGGTCACCGTGTGATAATTATACACCTTACATAAAATAAAACCGGGACCGAGTCCCAAGTCCAAACCATTCATCAGCTAGACGATCGCGCCGCCAATCCGCAATGCTTCGACCCATATGATGGATGCGGCGAACGACTTGTGCTTCCCTACGAGGTGCTTCAATATCCTCCGCCGCCTCAGTCCACGACCCTCGAGGGTGCCGTCGCGTGCCTGCGGCGTGGCGGGCCACCATCGACGACAACCTCCTCCTCGGCCCCCCACTTTCCCGGGCGGCTTTCATGGCTTCTTCTCAACAAGACCGGGTACATCTGATTGTTCCTTCTTCGCCCCGCGGAAGGCTGCCTTCCCGCGCGTTGTCTATCTGGACGAGGCCACCATCCTCCACTCCTGCACGGCGTTCTCTCGCTGACGACATCATCTGCGGATGGTATCTTGTTACTACCCGGCGACCACACGCTACACTCGCCTGCCAAGCCCTCCAGGGGGGTTTGGCATGGCTGCCATGTCTCTCGCCTTTGATCCTGCCGTGTCACTGGAATACAATGTGTTCCTCCTTCATGATCTCGAGCAACCACTAGAGAAGGGGGTCGAGGAGCGCAAGCAAAAGGTGGTGCCTTTGGTTGTTTACTCGTCGCGCACCGAGCGGTGGGAGAACCGAGAATTCCTGCCCGGGCGCTAGGCCTCGGGGCACCTCTATGACGTGATAGCACCCCGCCTAATTACTGTGACACCCGAATGGTGTGGTCATTGAATACTGGCGTGGGTCGTTCTATAACATGCCACCATGACGTCCTCATGATCCTACGCCCCTCAAAGGGGACGTACGACATGATCACGCTCCCCAGGGAAACCTCTCAAAATTTCATCTACAAGCTGCTACGAGTTCCCTCTTGCAAGCTTAGAGAGAGGGATCCATTACGCAACGATGAGGGATTTACAGCTCAAAGATGGTGCTAACAGAATCAAAAGATGGTCAATTCGGTTGGACACTGGCACAAGACGCCAGCCTGAAGCCACACCGCCATATGATTCAGTATCGTAGAATACAACTAAAGGTGACATGATGCAGCGTGCAGGAGGGAGCCGAGACTGTGGTTCGAATATTCGTGGAACTCGGATGAGGACAACTTATCGATGCGATCGAAGGCGCCACCAGCTAGAGCCGCGGGGTTGGGGTCTCCAATATAGGGTTTTGGGATTCCACCTGCACAAGAATGCAATCATCCTCGTACTTGCCTCGGTAGTGGTTGTGTACCATATCGACACGTCGAGGATCCAATATCTAGGCGATTGGTACGAGCTCATCAAAGACCCCGCGCAACAGGCTTGCGACACCGACGATTCGTTCACTTACCGACCTGCTACGAGGACGTGCTACGGACAGGGAAATTGTCCGATATTCCTAGACTGCAATGAGGTTCTGTTACATTTAGCGCTTGAGACACTCTTCGCCTTTGGTTAACATGCTCCTATACGTACTCCTGCGTTTTCATGTCCGTAGTTCCTTCATGAACGGATAGGTGTGCTATCTATTTCTTCGCAAACGAAAATTTGCTATCATTTTGGCTTCCAGTGCACTCTGCAATGAGTTATGTATTGATTGATACTGGTATGAAGTACTTTTAAATTGTGAAGTGTTTTCCCCTCTCTCTACCAACTAGTTGATCAACTCGTGCTAGTTCTTGAACTGATTTCTTTTGTTTGTCACGTCGCTGAAATGATATTGAATATGTGGTTCAACTATCATTTGAAATGGCTTTTTAGTTGCTGCTCTGCTCGTGCGAATCATGAAACCGTCTAGTTTATCCATACCATCTCACGATTGTAATGAGTTTTCTCCCTTCGACTCGGCTGCAGACGTGCCTTCTGATGTGTGGAGCAACACAAATCTGTTCAATATTTTCCATGCAGGGCAGTAGGCTAATCTTGTTAAGATTGGAAGAGGAATTACATAGAGTGTGAAGTCACCAGGGGTACAAGCCGGCAGAGCGCTTCCGGCTTGGACCAACGCTACAAAGATAGCACAAGTAGCTCTCCTGGAAGCAGAGGGGGTGCGTCATCTGCACACCTCATCGACGATGTGTCCGCCATTCCGGCGTGGCCCGATGAAATGCCCTAGCTAAAAAATTCTCGCGTTGCGTACATGCATTACCTAAGCGCCGGTGCACCAGGATCAGTGGATCACCGCAGCGACAAAGTCTCTCTAGGCGCTTAGGGGTGGCCTTCCTAACCCTTAGCTACCAGCTCATGTGTTGGTGTCAACTTAATTGAATTAGCAATGTTCCTAAGTTAAATGACTGTAATTTCTCCGGAAACAAAAAACAAAACAATTGCAATACGATGGTCCGGGATAATAAGTTCAGACATTTTTGAACGTGCACGAGAGTAGCTCGAAAGTTTTTCAGCAAAAGAAAAAGAGCTTCTAAACTTGGCGTATGAGAAAAGGATTCCATGGAGCTTCAGTTTTCTTCGGACTCGGAGAAAAAGACAAAACCAGATCGAGTCGATCTCCTCGCATAGATAGATATGAAGAAAACCCCAGTTCAGCAACGTACTTAGCACTGCATGGGATGCCGAATCAAACAGCTAGATGATCGAGCCGCGAGTCAGTCATGTCCATCCGACGCGATGGACACCGGCGATCACAATGACAACATCATCTGCTTCCCCTACTACGTGCTCCTTGACATCATCCGCCGTCTTGCCATGTGCGAGCTCGCTAGGTGTCCTAAGCGCTTCAACTTATGTCATGAGCGTGTTCCGGCTGCTCTCGCATCTGTCTGTGATGACTTGACACACAGTTAAGAGGCAGTACTGGTGGGGAGTGAAGAAAACAGAACAAAATGGCTTAGCTAAACTGGGACATGATGATGCTACCTAAGTCAAAAGGTGATATGAGTTTCCATGAAAATGAGGGCCTTCAACCAAGCCCTACTCACAAAACAAGCTTGGTGATTGTTGATGCTCCGGAGAGTTTATGTGCTCGCTTGATTTGTGAAAAATATTTGTTGAAAATGGCAGCACTGCTCAGGTGGGTGGCGGTGGCGCGGCCCGTGAGCTGGGTGACGGTGAGGGCGTGAGGCGCTGCTGCACGGAGGGGAGCTGTGCTCTAGACTGACGATGTCTGTCACGGCGTCCTTCCCTTCTCTCGATCGAAGGAAGAAGATCGGGGCGAGCAGGGAAATTGAGGATTTTTTTTTCATTGGGAATTTTTGCAAGGCTAACTTGCAGGTTCCATTTGTCATAACGTGTAACTTAAAAGCCACTCTAACGGGGTTGACTTTTGTGGCGCGTGGACCCAACGGGTGGGCCACAGTTACCAGAAACAGTTTAAAATTTAGGCACTCGACCATTTGGCTTTTTCGGTTTTGCTGAAACTCAGCTAGCTGAGTTTAGTTTGGATTCACGCATGTAACCGTACGATTAATGCATGCAGATTCGTAATGATGTCTAGCAATTAACTGTGTACAGCGACGTGTGGGTAAGGCCCGTTCATTTTCTTCCGCTAGTTTTGCTGGGTTTACGAGTTGTGACCGTGTTTTGGGCTTTTCTATCTCCAGAGCGGGGAGTGAGCTTGTCCTGAGTGTGTATGGGGCAGCCTGCTTTGTGCGGTTTTTTTTTTTTGAGGGGTCTTTCTCTTTTTCTATTCAGGCTATACTTGTTATTTCTTCTGTTTTGTCTAAAAAAAATGTGATTTCTTCGTTTCTTCTCTTTGCTGTTAGGCTAGCATTGTTATTGCTCGATGCACAAGGTCTTTTTTTTGCTTTATGACTCTTTTCTTGGGTAGTTGTTAATTTTTGGGAGCTGCTTTTTCATTGCTTGAATGTTGTAGATTTTTTTTGGTAAAATAATGATGGTGGGTTATTTTTGTCCATGCTTACTCGTTGTTTCATGCAAAAACAAATATTAAGGTTTCAAATGGGGTCGCAACTGCAATTATTTAAGGTTGGGTCGCAACTGATGTTTTCAAGGTTGGGTCGCAACTGCATGTTTTCAAATGACGTCGCAACATCATGCTTTCAGGATCGTGTCGCAAACTGGATGTTTTCAAGGTCGGGTCGCAACTGCATGTTTTCAAAGTCAGCTCGTAATTGCAACATTTCAAATGCCGCCGCAACTGCATGTTTCAAGGTCAGGTCGCAACTGCATGTTTTCAAGGTCATGTCGCAACTGCATGTTTTCAAGATCAGGTCGTAACAGCAAAATTTCAAATGTCGTCGCAACTGCATGTTTCCACGGTCGGGCCACAACTACAAGTTTTCAAGGTCGGGTCGCACTGCAAGTTTTCAAGGTCGGGTCATAACAGCAAAATTTCAAATGTCGTCGCAACTGCATGTTTCCAAGGTCGGGCCACAACTGCATGTTTTCAAGGTCATGTCGCAACTGCATGTTTTCAAGGTCGGGTCGTAACAGCAAAATTTCAAATGTCGTCGCAACTGCATGTTTCCAAGGTCGGGCCACAACTGCATGTTTTCAAGGTCGGGTCGCAACTGCAAGTTCTCAAGGTCGGGTCGCACTGCAAGTTTTCAAGGTCGGGTTGTAACAGCAAAATTTCAAATGTCGTCGCAACTGCATGTTTCCAAGGTCGGGCCACAACTGCATGTTTTGAAGGTCGGGTCGCAACTGCAAGTTTTCAGATGCCGTCGCAACTACAAGCTTTCAAGGTCGGGTTACAACTGCATGTTTTCAAGGTCGGGTCGTAACTGCAACATTTCAAATGTCATTGCAACTGCATGTTTTCTAGGTCGGGTCGCAACTGCATGTTTTCAAAGTTGCATCGCAACTGCAAGTTTTCAGATGCCGTCGCAACTGCATGTGTTCAAGGTCGGGTCACAATTGCATGTTTTCAAGAGAGGTCGCGACTGGAACTTTTCAAATATGGTCGCAACTGCATGTTTTCAAATGTGGTAGCAGTTGCACATGACGTAACCCATGCGCAACTACAACTGACCCAACCCACACTTAATTGGTGAGGGTTTGATTTTTATTTATTTATTTATTATTTTTGACTAGTCGTACGTGTGCGATTTGCACGCGCCACACCTATACATAGTCTGGTCACTGCCCAGCAATGCAAGATTCTGGTGTGACTATAAGAAAACGGCAACAGAGTGATCAGTGATCGATGCTACTATCTCTGCATGTGCGCACGTTAGCGCCAAATCTGAACCACCACGCACACATGAACATGATATGTTTCCAGTGTGTGTTACCATTGTGCAACTGTACACGGGCCGGCCAGTCGCGTGGGCGTGTATGTGCATGCATGCATGCATATTGCCCTGGTGTACGTGTGTGCGCACGCGTGTATGGGCATGTGCCCCGGTGCATGGGCTTTCTAGGAGAGTAGAAGTGTGTCCTTTATTTATGTCCTTTTACAACAACCAACAGCCTCACAATTGAAATGGGCCAGCCCAAGGAAACAAGGTGTAACTAAGACGTGGCTCATCCAACGAAAACGGGCTATAACAATAAAGATGATGTCAGGTGAATGAGACCAAACTACATCTCATCTAGATGAGTTCTAGGCACTCCCTTTTCGAAATGGCAAACCACAATACTTGTAGGTATCTGAGACAAACCAAAATGTGGTAGGTTTTTGGAACCCAAACCCGAAAATTGGTAGTTTTTGCTATTCACTCAGGAAGAAGACATTGACTTGACCTATATCAATCGCTCTCCTTAAGTTGATCGTGATGTTTGACCTGGTAATATCACCATAATTGGCCGGCACCTCATCGAGTACCATGTGAAGCTACTCATGGTAAGGCATCTGTCATCCAGACTCGGTGTGGGTCACTCTGAAAGTGGATGTTCTTCAAGCAGAATTTAGCAAACACTCTTGGGTGCCACTAACTGGAGAGCTAGGGGGCGGTCAAGCACTCTTCGTTACCATGGACTTCTCCATGTCTGTCTCGGCATCTCGTGGAGAGGCGGATGAAGATGCAATTTATTTTATGGACACGAGCGAGGTGTCCAACATGAAGTTCAGTACTTCTAGTCTGTTAAAGTATTATAAGGGGGCAACATGGCGCTCTTCCCTCCCTGGTACCACCTTTAATATGCGAAATGCTGCGTTATAATCTTGCAATCTAGCCAAGACTATATGTCGAAAACAATATGTGAAAAAATTTACCTGTTTTTAGGTATATGCAATCTTGATTATTAATTGTTAGTCAGATTATATGGGCTCAATTCCAAAGAGACGGACTACTCAGCACCCATGTCTTTCTCAATTCCAAAGAAACAGTGCAGACACATGAAGACGACCGGGATGTGTGTGGACCAGCGTGCGGATAGCAAACTGTCCATATGGATGCGGTCGCCGAAAGCCAAAGGAATTGTGGGTGGTAAGTAGATTGCTTTTGCCTTGGGGATTGAATATGTTAGCTTTAATCTTGATTCATGTATCTGTATTATGTCTTCGTTCTGCATGTTGTTCTGTGTATCAGTATTGTGGGGTGATACGTAGATTGCTATTGCAGGCGAGGATTGCTTCGTGCGCGAGAGGCACAGCCGGACTCCAGTTCGGGGGCAAGCCTCCTTTTCCAAAAAAAAAAAAAAAACAGCCGGACTCCAGGAAAACGACTGCTTATACAGGTTAAAGGTTTGATCGTCTCGATCGTGGTCTTTCGATCGGAAACCAGAGAAGGAAAAAAAAAGGATTTCGTGCGTACCGGACTCATCACTCATCAGATAGAAAAACATGGGCGTCGACCAGGTACTACGCCTACCGACGTACTAATCCTATCCACGTACGGATGCTAACTTCTAACATGACTCAAACTCCCAGCACGCAAGCCAAACATGCTTGGAAACCCTCTATTATATTTTATTTTATTTTTGGAAAAAGAGGCTCACCCCCGGCCTCTGCATCTGAAAGATGCATACGGCCATATCTTCTTAGTTCTCCATAAGTCATCCTTTTATATCCGTTGATTTTATGTTAATCATAGAGATTGACGGATGAGATTAAAAGTAGATGTACATAATAGTTTGAAAAAAATAAACTTGACAACTCCTCCCACGTTACGAGAAGACAACCAGAAACAAAAGCCAACGAAGACACGTCTAACATCTCCTTTTTTCATTAGAAAAACTCAAATTAGTGTCTGTATAAGTACTACCCTCGCCTCAATGTTATTTTTCTATACGTACTCTGTCGGTTTGAGTGCGCAGACACAATAACGCCAAGGACCGACGGCATGTCGTCGAGTCGTCGAAGTCGACGCCCCCAACCGCGAAGGCCGGTGGGAGGCAGAGACGAACTTGCCGGAGAAGCGGAACATGGTGACGAGTTGCGTCGGGAGCGGGAAGTGGGCGTGGCTGAGCGACACCATGCCGGCGACGAGGCCGTTGATCTGGAACATGAGGTGGTGGGCTGCGATAACACGAGCGGCAGCACCGCAACTTGTGTGATCGTGTTCTCCGGGAACCGCTGCAGGTGTCGATGAGGAACTCCGGGGATGGCGCACCCACATAGCCGGTCGTCCGCGCGAGGTGGCACCAACACAGCTTGTACCCGCACGACACGCAGCTTAGGAGGAAGGCACGTAGCCTAACATCATCGGGTGGCAACGGCAGCGGGAGCCACACCTGGTGGTGGTGACCGAAGTGGAGGGAAGCCGAACGAAAACAGTGGACGGCGTGGAGGAACTGTTCGGGCGTGGCTCGCATGACGGTGCGCGGGTGATGCAGCGCACCCATGGTGGATCCAGGAGGGAGAAGGATGGTGGAGGGGGTGACTGCTCGCAGACAGGGCGCTCGGGGACGAGAGGGATTCCCTGCGTGCAACCCTGGGCACGAGCTGCTTAGGAGGCGCGACCAGATGGGCATGGGTGGCGGGGTCGTGGGGACGAGGTGGTCACGGCTCAGCCCTGGCAGCGAGCTGCCGGAGAGATACTGCTGGAGGAGGAGGCCATGAACAGGAGAGCGGCGGAGTGAGGGGAGGCTCTCGGCCGGATCGAGCGCGTCCCGTACGAGGCCGAGAGCACTCGAGGTTAGAGCATCTCCAACAGCAGCTAAAAAAGCATTTACAGCGCCGGAATTGCAACTTTTTGCGCGCCGCGGAGCGCTAGCTCCAGCGCCCGCTGCAAAATATAGCGCGCTCGAGCCGCTCCAGCAGGCGTGCTATATTTCTACTCCTTTCTACTAGGACTCGATACACATTCGGCTCCGACTCTATAGGCATAGATAGATAAATTAATAAATGATAGATAAAAAATGATAGATAGATAGCACATAGATAGATAAAAACGATAGATCAACGATACATAGATAGTGCATATATAGTTCATAGCCTCCTCCTACGATAGATGAAAAACTACTCCTCGTCGTCCTCCTCCTCCGACTCGGACTCTGCCTCGGTGATGTCCTCCTCCGACTCGGACTCCGCCTCGGTGATGTCCTCATCTGACGTTTGAATGAAGGCGTCAAGGTACCGATCGTCATAGGAGTCTCAGGACGACGCATCTCCTAGCTCGATGTTGAATTGAGCGGCCGCCTTCTGCGTACGCCTGTCCTCGCGATAGGCGGCTCGCTCCGCCCTCCTCTCCTCCCTCTACGCCCTCCTTTGCGCGAAGAACTGGCGCTCGTTGATGACGTCCTGCGGGAAGCATTGGTGCCACTGCTCCATGGCTTCCTCGTCCATCTCGGCGAGGGTGAGGCGGCGCTCCGCCTCTGGTTATCGCGACGATCCTCGTCGGTGATAAGCCGCAGGGGAGGTGCGAGCTCCTGCGCCAGCTCCCGCGTCGGCACTTCCGGGAAATTCATGTCCCTACGAGGCCGCCGGAGGCGCCACGCCGCCGCGTCGTATGTGGGGGGTGGGGGGGGGGCCTCGTGGGCGGTCTCGAAGATGCCGAGGCCGAGTCGCATGTCGCCGGACCGGATTTCGGCGGAGAAGGAGCCGGAGGGGCGCGCGCGGACGCCGCGGTAGCCCGAAGCTCCCCGGCGGCGCGGCGGCATGGTGGCGCGGCGGTGGCGCGTCGGCGGCGAGGCAAGAAAGCGGCAGAGAGAGCGAGGAGAGAGCGGCAGAGGATCGCGTGGCGAGCGCTACATTATATAGAGCGCGCCCGACGCCACGCGCCTAAACTAGCGCGCGCCCGGCCGCTTTTTCGCACGCGCGCGATCTTTTCCCGCGCGCCTGGTTTTCCTGCCGTCGCTGGAGCGCGCGAAACCGTCCCGCGCGTGCTAAAACAGCCTTTTACCGCGCGCGCGTTTTTTGCAGGGGCTGTTGGAGATGCTCTTATGGTGGTTGCGGCCGAGCTAGCTGGGGCTGGCTTGGTGCATCATCGATGGGGCCAAAGAGCTGGTTGTATGGCCCATTTAGACAACCAACTGGCCCTTTGATTTCTTCTGCGTTTTTTTTTTTCATCGAACATTAGCTAGCCAGCCAGAGCAAACCATGGACGCGTAGATTTGTTTTGTACTCTCTCTATTCCTAAATATTTGTCTTTCTAGAGATTTCAACAAGTGACTATATACGAAGTAAAATAAGTGAATCTACACTTTAAAATATGTCTATATACATCCGTGTGTGGTAGTCCATTTAAAATCTCTAAAAAAACAAATATTTAGGAACGGAGGGAGTACAAAATGAAGGTGCCCTATCTTTCCCTAAGGAGAGCTCGGCCAAAGGCCACTGTGTAGAATCAAGCCTAAGGGCAAATTAGGCATTAGCCGACCGGGACGTGGCCGCCGTGAATTAATCAGCCGACCTCCTATATGAAGACAACGAGCCAATGAGGTTGGAGAGAAAGCTAGCAGCAAGACGGCCATTGCTGGCTTGGAATTTGATGGAGATGTGAAGTCAGGGAAGAAGGTGCTTTGAGATGGGTGCTAAACACGTGACGTCTTTCACACAGATTCTAACGTTACAGGCAAAAAGACTCGGTGTTATAGGATTTTTTCCATAACCGCGGCAATGCCGTCATGGGCGACAACCTCCCCTGGAGGCAACCATTTTTAGCATGCAACTTACTCTGTGAATGCACCATTGATGCATGGCAAGTACACTCCACAAAGCTCTACATCAGCGGCCGAGATAAATTTGCCTTTTATGAACATAAAAAATCCCTTAGATATTTAAATTAATCAATTCTTTATAAACTGGCAAAGAACATTTCATTTAGCACCTACTAGACATTTCATTTATAAACAGTGCTCTATGCATATAGCTCCTCTTCTTTTCCTTATGTTGACCTGTATCTGAAAGGATGAACATGTCTCTGAAAGAAAAAGACACTATAATCGACACAACCCGAAATTCACTGCTGTGAGGTTAGTTGTTCCATGCTTTTATAATTAAAGTGTACCACATCATACCTCAATTTTATATGTTTAAGATTGTCGAAAAGTACATTACATGGCGAGAGAGAGAGAGAGAGGGAGGAGGAGGGGGAGAGTATTTTAGTGATGCAGCAAAATATAGTCTTGAGCCATTAGGCTAGGGAAGTATTTTGTTTTATTTCCCCCGTTGCAACGCACGTTTTTTTTACTAGTTATTAAAAAGTACGAAGAAAACAAAGTCTTAGTTCCATTACAGCTCGCAAACGGAGCAAAAATAAAAAAGGGAAACTCATTGCCACAATCGGCGGGATAAATAGGACTAGAACACTAGACGCCTATCCTATTATGAGACCGCCATCCAAACCGGTTGAATATAGCCCGTGCTACCATCTCCCACTGGTTGCACCCAGTAACCAAAGGCTCCCTGGAGTCCGTAGGAGTGAGTAAGGACCACGTACGGATCCATGTCGTAGCTTTGAAGATGACCTGCAGGAAAGTTAAAATATGTTGTCTGTTAAAAATCATATCATTTCTGCAATTTCATATAACTCAAATAAGCGCACATATTCCAATCCGAATATGAGATGCCGTAATATGATCTACTCCAGCTAGCCACGTTCCAAATAACGCTTCAATGCTAACTGGAGGAAGAATGTTAAAGGTTATATGAACCGTTCGCCAAACTAATTTCACGAAAGGGCAATCTATGAATAGGTGTTGTATTGTTTCGTCATGATCACAAAAACAACATCATGCATGTGACGCCCCCGGCTTAATCGTGCACTAATCATACACGCAAATGCGCACGATCAAGCCTAAGGACTCACTTGAAGATATCACAACACAACTCTAAAACATAATTAAAGTCATACAAGCTTAATATTACAAGCCAGGGCCTCGAGGGCTCGAATACATAGCTCGATGGCATACAAGCGTCAGCGGAAGCAGCAGATATCTGAGTACAGATATATTACAGAGAGAAAGAGAGATAAGCCTTCACAGAGGCGGGGTAAAATAAAAGCTACGATCGAAAGGCGTAGGCCTCCTGCCCTGGACCCTCCGATCCTACTCCTGGTCGTCAGGTGGCACCTCGTAGTAGTAGTACTCGCCAGACGGGTAGTAGTAGTGGTCGTCGACTGGGGCATCTGGCTCAGGGGCTCCGTCGTCTGGTGGCATCAACAGAATATATGGGGGAAAAAGAAAATAAAGCAAATGTGAGTACTCATCCGAAGTACTCAGCAAGCAAGGATCTACACTACATATGCAACATTTTCAAAAGGGGGCTGTATCAGTGGACTGGGCTGCAGAAATGCCAGAATAGAGGGGGAAATCTAGTCCTATCGAAGACTAGCATCTTCAACAGTCTTCAACAGTCTTGCAGCATTAGGAGAGAGCAGATCAACATAAAGTAAAGTAGCAGTAGTAGTATCATCAACCTCGACCTGAGATCCTTTCCCGACTCCCTGCGAGAAAGCAATCCCAGAGCCGTACTATCCAGTTCTCATCACATGTTCTAGTTGTACCGATCGGGATACAACTCCGAGTGTCCGTTACCGTAGGACAGGCTATCGATAGAAGTTTCTTCCCTGCAGGGGTGCACCAACTTACCCACCACGCTCGCTTAACTCCGGCCGGACACACTTTATGGGTCATGCCCGGCCTCGGCTAAGCAACACGCCGCAACCCGGCCGAATACCTAACAGAGAGGTCAGCACGCCGGACTATCCTATGCCCCCAGGGGTCTCGGGCCTTCGCCCCGGGAACTCCTGCGCGTTGCGTGAGCGGCTGAAAGCAGACCTAGCAACCCCTTATACAAGCGCGGTTGCGTTCCCAGTCCAATTCAGCGCGCGCCGCTCAGTCGCTGACGTCTATTAAGCTCCGGCTGAAGTATACGACGCAGAACGCCCATACTATGCCCACGTGATGGTTAGTGCTATCGGGCCAGAGGCCCCTCGGATCAAATATCCAAACCGTAGTGGATTTAGGATCGCGCGGAAACGAGCAGAGACTCACGAAAGATGTGACCCCGTCGCCCCATCTCGAGGACTTGCGGCAAGGGCTAAGAATGCCCGGCCACGCCTCGTCATTATCTCGCGGGCACCTCCCAGGTCAACCCGTCTCCACATCACTTCGCTTAGCAGCTCGCGCGGGTACCCCTCAGGGCGACCCGTCTTTAGTAACATGGTTTAGTGTAAGGCATAAAATAATAGTAACTGTGTGTCTGACACCAAAGGGATCCCTGAGGAATCACCCTCGATGGAATTCCCACTGATGTTATAGTCAAGGTGAACGAAGGAGGAATCACCCTCGAGGTCCAAGCTTGAAGAGTTGCGCGACGATGTCGTTATCGGGGGTGGTGTAGGAGGAATCACCCTCGCTTACCACGACCGATTAACTAACCTACAAGGTCAACATCAGCAGTGCTGACAAGGTATCACCCTCGGCACTCGACGATAACCCAGTAGTGTAGGTAATCAAGGGGGAAGTGATGTGTCGTGTCAGGGTCTGGTCTTCAATCCCGGTGATCGGGTCTTCTGATATCCAGCAGGGCAGTCGGGATCAAGTGGGGGTCTCTGTCGTGTCTCTACCCAGTTATAACAAGTAGTCTAGGATAACCAGAAAGGTAACAAGGCAGGTTACAATAAACAGGCTATGCAGCGGATATAGGAAAACAGTAGAAGTAGCAGTTCTAATGCAAGCATAAGAGAGAAGAGAATAGGCGATATAGGCATGCTCAAAATGGGGGTGCTTGCCTGTTTGCTCGGGGGCAAGGGCAAGGTCGTCAGTAGTGTCGTCGGGGACGTAGTCGTACTCCGGAGCTGTGTCTGCCTCTGGAGCTACGTCTGCGTCGGGGTCTATCGAGAGGAAAGAGGGGGAGGAAACAGGTAAACAATATGCAAACATATGCCACACAGTGCGTGCTATGCTATGATGCAGTGCAGGGTTGCCTGAATATGCATCTAAGTCAATTTAGTTGTTTTAGAATTATTCTGGGATTTATTTACCGGTGCGGGTGCACTATTCATCTATCGGATTCGGGTCCGGAGTTACGAGTTCTTCTACGTAGGAGGTTCCGATGAAGAAACAGATGGCACGATCAGACTCGGCTCGTCGTTCTGAGCAACTTTTATGTTTTAAGTTTTTCGATCTGAGCTACGGTTTAAAACTTATGAATTTTTAAAGATTATTTAAATTTTTGGAATTATTTTAAATTAGCAGAAATGTATTATGACGTCAGCATGACGTGCTGCTGACGTCAGCAAGTCAACAGTCGGCTGACTAAGTCAAATATGACATGTGGGTCCAGTGGGACCCACATGTCAGTCTCTGTTATCTTAACAGTGCATTTGAATTAATCTAAATTGCTAATTAAGCTTCTGGCCCCACATGTCATAGACTCATTAGGGCAATTAGTTTATTTTTATTTCTAAAATGTTTTAATTAGATTAACAGGGAGGTGGGGCCCACGTGTCAGCGACTGGGCCGGTCCAGTCAGCAGGGCTGACCGGTCAGCTGGCCGGTCGGGCCCCTGGGGCCCACGGGTCAGTGACCCAGGGAGTGGCCCCGGGCTGACCACGCCGGCGGGCACCGGAGTAGCTCCGGCGAGCCATTCCCGCGGCGGTTGGTCGCCGGAATTGACCGGAATCGAGCTACAGAGCTCTGTTCGTGCTGCGCTTAGGCGCGTTCGCTAGCTGGTGATCTCGCGCATCGAGCTGGGGCACTTGCCGGACCAGGGGATGGCCGGAGCTGGGCCGGCGACGAGGTTTGGCGGCGGTGGAGTTCGGGAGATCGGGGAGACGGCGTTAGGAGGCACGTGAGGCTCGGGCTCGAGCTCGCCGGGCTCCTGGGAGCACCAGGAGCTCAACGTTGACCTCGGTTGGCGTTGACGAGGGCCACATCGACGGCACCGAGCCCACCAGCGGCAACCAGAGCACGGGCTCGGGAACAGCTAGCTACGGCGCGCGTAGAGATGAACGCAGGGGAGCGGAGGACGGGTAGCTCACCGTGCGGCACGCCGAAGGCCCTCGGAGGTTTAGTAGCTGCAGCCTAGCTCGCCGGAGATGGAGGAATTGGCGATGACCCGAGGTGGAAGACAACTCGCGCGCGGGCAATGCGGTGCTCCTCCGCTCCGTCTGGTTGCTCCAGAGGTTGCAGAGGTCCACGGCGCTCCTTCCTGGCACCTCCAGACGACGTGGGGAGGCCGGCGGCCACGGTGGTGCCAAAGCGCGGCGACGGCGGCGTTCTGTCACCGGATCTGAGAAGGAAGGGAGAGGCGGAGCGAGCAAGAGGAAAGGGGAAGACTGACGGGGAGGCCAGGGAGGAGTGGACGGGTCTCAGCCTTATCCTCCTCGCGCCCCTGTTCCGTCGGTGGCGTCGGCGTGTCGCCGCCTCGCCGACGCGCGCGCGCTCTGCCAGAGGCGTGCCGACACGGAGGAGGAGGGAGAAGGAACGGGCCTTCTGGGCTGGGCTTCAAGGCACTGTGCACTTGGCCTGTGCACAGTGGCCTTTTTCTTATTTCTAAATTTTTCTGTTCTGCCTTTTCTTTTATTTCATGTTATTCTGAAATGTTTAGGGCACTTGTGCTATTTTGAAAAGTGGGGGAGTTGGCCCAAATATTGCAATGCAATATTATTCTCCACCAAAAAGTGATTAGGACAGAATTGAATTCCATTTGAATTTGATAACATTTTAAATAGATTAAATGTTCTGTTTTGGGTGCTGTTTCATGTTGTTTCACTCACTTAGCTAACTCCAAAAATAATGATTATGATTTTGTCATGACCACTGGATTATTTGCTAATTAAATAACATTTTTCCAGCAGAGTTTGATCAACTTCAACTTGCACTTTGAAATTTAAATTGATTTTCAGATTTGAATTTGAATTGAATAACTAACCCAGGTGACTAGGCAATGTAAATGATGATGACTTGGCATTATTAGCAGTTGATCACTGTGGTCATTACAAGGGGGTGTTACAAATTCTCCTCCTCTAAAAGAAATTCTCGTCCCGAGAATTTAGGAGGTAGAAGGAAAGAGGTCGGGATATTCTTCCCGAAGATGATCCTCGCGTTCCCAAGTGGCTTCATCTTCAGTATGATTCGACCACTGCACTTTCAGGAACTTGGTTGTCTTCTGACGAGTTCGGCGTTCAGCTTCGTCGAGGATGCGGATTGGATGCTCCTTATAAGATAAGTCATCTTGGAGTTGGAGCATCTCGTGATCCACTGCACGGTGCAGAGATTCCTTGAAGCACTTTCGGAGTTGCGACACGTGGAAGACATCATGAATATGAGAGAACTGTGGCGGCAACTCCAATTTATATGCCACATGTCCACGTCTAGCCACGATGCGGAAAGGACCAATATAGCGAGGAGCTAACTTGCCCTTGATCCCGAAACGACGGGTGCCTTTCATCGGAGTGACGCGAAGGTAAGCTTGATCACCTGGTTGATATATTACACCCCATCGCTTGCGATCATAATTACTCTTCTGACGGTCTTGAGCTGCCTTGAGGTTCTCCCGGACAATTCTGACTTGTTCTTCGGCATGCTGAATAATGTCCGGTCCAACAAGAGGTCGTTCCCCAGTTTCTGACCAATTCAGAGGGGTTCGACATTTACGACCGTAGAGAACTTCAAAGGGGGCCATCTTCAAGCTGGCTTGATAGCTGTTGTTATAGGAGAACTCGGCATATGGAAGAGATTCCTCCCATTTCTTACCGAAGGATATAACACAAGCACGTAGCATATCTTCAAGCACTTGGTTGACTCGCTCAACTTGGCCTTGGGACTGAGGATGATAAGCTGAACTCCATGTAATGTGAGTTCCCATTGCTTGTTGGAAACTTTCCCAGAACTTGGAGGTGAAGACACCACCACGATCTGAACTAATCTCCTTCAGAATACCATGGAGGGAAACAATTCTGGCGATGTACAGTTCTGCTAGTTGGCTAGCAGTGATAGTCTCCTTAACAGGTAGGAAATGAGCAACCTTGGAGAGTTGGTCGACGATGACAAGAATGGCATCGTGATCCTTCTGAGACTTAGGAAGACCAGTAATGAAGTCCATCTGCACTTTATCCCACTTCCACAAAGGAATAGGGAGCGGTTGAAGAATTCCAGCAGGCTTCTGATGTTCTGCTTTCACGCGACGACACACGTCACATTCAGAACAATAACGAGCGATGTCCTGCTTCATTCTAGACCACCAGTACCTTTGACGTAGATCTCGATACATCTTAGTGCTACCCGGATGGATAGACAGCGGTGTATCATGGGCCTCCTTCATGACTTTGTCAGTCATCAGTTCGAAGCGAGGTACTACGATGCGGTCTCTGAAATATAACGTTCCATCTTCAGCAACTGAGAAATCCCGATACTTATCAAGGTGAAGCTCCTTCTTCATCAAGTCAATTTCAGCATCTTTGGCTTGCGCTTCTTTAACAGCCTTCAGAAGGTCTGGCTGTACCACAAGATTATTAAGAGAACCTTGGGGAACAATTCGCAGATTCAGCTGAGTTAGTTCTGCGTGAAGACGAGGTTGAGCTTGCCTAACCATGAGGTTATTGCAATATGACTTGCGACTCAGGGCATCGGCCATTACATTAGCTTTGCCCGGGGTATAAGAAATACCGCAGTCATAATCCGCAATAGCTTCTAACCATCGTTGTTGTCGGAGATTAAGATCCGGTTGAGTGAATAAGTATTTCAGACTTTGGTGATCGGTATAAATTTCACACCGATTACCCAGAAGGTAGTGTCGCCATAACTTCAATGCATACATCACTGCTGCAAGTTCAAGATCATGCACTAGATAATTCTCTTCATGTGGACGCAACTGACGTGAAGCATATGCAATTACTCTCCGCTCTTGCATTAGGACACAGCCTAATCCCTGACGAGAGGCGTCGCAATATATGACAAAGTCCTTGCGAGAATCAGGAGGAGGAAGCACTGGAGCGGAAGTAAGCTTGTCTTTAAGGGTCTGGAAACTTTCCTGACACTTGTCTGTCCACTCAAACTTAACGCCTTTGTGAAGCAGATTAGTCAGGGGCTTGGCGATCTTGGAGAAGTTCTCGACGAATCGACGACAATAGCTGGCTAGACCGAGAAAGCTTCGGACTTGCTTTGCATTCTTCGGAGGAGTCCAGTCAAGGATAGCCTGAACACGCTCCGGGTTAACGGCAATACCGTCCTTGGAAATCACATGTCCAAGGTAGGTTACTTCAGGAAGCCAGAGTTCACATTTAGAGAACTTGGCATACAGTTTGTGCTCTCGAAGTCTCTCCAGAACAAGACGAAGATGTTCGGCATGTTCTTCCTTATTCTTTGAATATACCAGGATATCATCCAGATATACCACGACGAACTTGTCGAGGTAATCCATGAATATATAATTCATTAAGCGGGAGAATGTAGCGGGAGCATTCGTCAGACCAAATGACATGACGGTGTATTCATATGATCCATAGCGTGTAACGAATGCAGTCTTTGGAATATCCTCTTCGCGGACACGGATCTGGTGATAACCCAACCTCAAGTCGAGTTTAGAGAACACCGAAGATCCAGCGAGTTGATCATATAAATCGTTGATCCGGGGAAGCGGATATTTATTCTGAATGGTTGCCTGGTTGATAGGACGGTAATCTTGGACCAACATATTCGTACCATCTTTCTTCTTGACAAAGAGAGACGGTGCTCCCCAAGCAGAGGAACTGGGACGGATGAAACCCTTCTTAAGTGATTTGTCGATTTCTTCTTTAAGCTCAATAAGATGGTGCGGAGGCATCTTGTATGGACGCTTCGCAATAGGAGTGGTGCCAGGCTTCAAGTCGATGACGAACTCGACAGCTCTAGCAGGGGGTATTCCTGGAAGTTCTTCAGGAAAAACGTCCGGGAAGTCACAAACAACGGGGATATTCTCAATCCCATCAAGCGGAGAAGCATTCAACGCATTTAAGGCATAAATCTGAGCCTCAGCGTTCTGTGTGATATGAGCTTGATAATTCACTAGCTCATTCGATGGGTGTAGAAGGTGAACAACTTTTGTGGCGCAATTGATTGAGGCGTAATGAGCCTTCAACCAATCCATTCCCAGAATGAGGTCAATCTTTGAAGATTGCAGGATAATGGGATTTGCATTAAAATGCAACCCTTCAACCTCAATAGTAACTCGGGGGCTGAATATGGAAGTTCGGCATCGTCCCGCGGGAGTGTTTATTACTATCGGATGTTGTAGCGTTTCACACTTAACATCATGCAAGAGTGCAAATTGTTCTGACATAAATGAATGCGATGCTCCTGAATCAAATAGAACGGATGCTGGTACTGAATTACCAAGAAGTGTACCCATCACAGTATCTGGTTGATCGGGGTCTTCATTCATGTTGACATGATAGCTCTGCCCACGACCATAAGAAGGTCTGGCATTAAAGTTGCGTTGTTGAGGAATACCACGGCCAGTACCACAGCCAGCAGAAGGAAGAGCCAGTTGATTCTGATTCTGTGAACAGTCTCTAGCACGGTGACCTGGCTTGCCACACTTGAAGCATAGTCCGCTGTCAGGATGGGGTGCTGGAGCTCGAGGTGCTGGAGCTGGCAGAGGCTGCCTCGGTGGTGGAGGAGGCAGACGTGGAGCAGCATAAGAGGGTCTGTTTGCAGGTGCTGCTAAACGAAACATGCCTTGAGGGAACCAAATGCGGCGCTTCTGGGATGACGAGCCCGAAGATGAGCCCGACTCACGAGTGCGTCTGGACGCTTCTTTATGTTTCTTCAGTCCAGTTTCAACCATGATAGCTTTATTCACTAAGGTGGCGAAATCAGGAAAATCTTGGACTAACAGAGCTAACTGTATATCATGATGCAGTCCTTCACGAAACTTCTCTTGCCTTCGTTCATCAGTAGGAATGTCCTCTTCAGCGTAGCGAGATAAGTCAAGAAACTCGCGCTGATAGACTTCCACAGTTTTGTTGCCCTGAACAAGACTACGGAACTCGGCCTTCTTCCGAGCTATAACGGCTTGAGGAATGTAGCGGGCACGGAAAGCAATCTTGAACTCTGCCCAAGTGACGACTGTACCAGGTGGCAGGGTCTGTCGGTAAGTGGCCCACCATTGGGAAGCGGGACCCTTCAGAAGGTATGTCGCGAAGGTGACATAGTTGACTTGGGCGACACCAGCAGACTCCATCTCATGAGAGATGTCACGCACCCAGTCATCGGCATCCAATGGGTTGACTGTGTTGCGGAAGAAAGACGGGCTGAGCCGCATAAACTCTGGCAAAGTGATGGAGAAGGGCTGCTGATTAGCATCAGGACGAGGGAACTGCTGCATAATTCCCGTCATAAACTGGCGGTTGAGTTCAAACTGTTGCATCATCGCTGCCATGTAATCAGGTGGTGGCGGCGGTGGTGGATTGTTGTCAGCCATCCTGCTAATTCAACAGGGGTATTTCAGCAATAGCTTATGCAAGTGCTTAGCATTAAACATGATGTAACTTGACATTATTGAAATAGTGCACAGATGCTAAAAAGTAGTCATTAAGACATACAGATCCATACATAGTCGGTTACATTCGGGCAGCATAACGGCGCAAATGAAAAGCTAGACATGCTAGGCGGCGCGCAGGCATGCGATAAGGAAGTACACAACGTGACATAACAAAGGCTACATCAACGTCGGAGAAGACCACTGAAACGGGGTAGCTGCAAGTGCGGACGACGGACGTTCATCGCAGAAGGATCCTGCGCTCCATGGGCACTCTGATGCAGAACCCGGTCTCGAGATGAGAGAAGAGGTCCACGTGCAGGCGTGTGACCTCCCACAGCAGGCCAGACGATCCCTGATGGCATCTCAGTCCTGCTCGGATAAAGAATGTACTCCGGATGTATCCCTGCACGAACAGCTGGTAGCAAGTGTGTCATAGCCTCATAGTAGGGTGCTCGAGTGGCAAACAACTCGACAGCAAGTGCTCGAACAGTGCGATCCAGAGCCTGAGCATAGTGGATCAGAACTCGCTGATCGTAGCGACGAGGCTCGTACGGGGCACAGATAGCTGTGTAGTATCCGGTAGCATCTCCAGCAGGGGCATACGGAATGTACCGATACTCAGAGGTATCCAAGTCAGCACTGAACTGTCCTCGAAGTCGTGCGACAGCAGAGTAAGCAGCATCATGTACTGCCATCTCAATCGTCACACCAATGCCATGAAAACGGTGAAGCTCAGTGTCAGAGTTATCCTGCTGATCGTAGATGCGAACATCAGCATAGTACTGCTCCTGGTTGAACTCACGATAAACCTCGTAGACCATGTACTCGGGGCACCAGCGGTATCCCAGCCTGATCAAGAGGGCGATCAGAACAGCTGGAAACCCAGGGACGTCTCGAGCACAGGTGCGAAGCACGAGCTGCGTCGTAGGACGAGGGGGAAACAGTCGATCCATCTGAAATAAGAAGTTCAGGATTGTCATAAGACATTGAGAAATATAACCGATCTCAAAAGGAAAGGTTAAACAAAAAAATGGAAAGGAAATTGATTATCAGACTAATCAGATCAAAGACAGGGAAATCGCACTGAATCCAGCTCTCCGGATGGATATGAATTACGTGATCCTAAGTATCGGTGTTAGCAATTTTATTAAACCCGGATTAGAAGAGAGATTAGAGTCCCAGAGCATAGACGAGGAATAAAAGATCCTAATACCACCCAGTTGGTGACGTGGGCCCGTAAGCCACACAGCCAAGTTAGTAAAACAGTTCTCGACCACTAGACTCAACTTCAGCCAAGGAATTGGGAAGGGGGATTCCTAGAGGCAGTCGGCTCTGATACCAACCTGTGATGCCCCCGGCTTAATCATGCACTAATCATACACGCAAATGCGCACGATCAACCCTAAGGACTCACTTGAAGATATCACAACACAACTCTAAAACATAATTAAAGTCATACAAGCTTAATATTACAAGCCAGGGCCTCGAGGGCTCGAATACATAGCTCGATGGCATACAAGCGTCAGCGGAAGCATCAGATATCTGAGTACAGATATATTACAGAGAGAAAGAGAGATAAGCCTTCACAGAGGCGGGGTAAAATAAAAGCTACGATCGAAAGGCGTAGGCCTCCTGCCCTGGACCCTCCGATCCTACTCCTGGTCGTCAGGTGGCACCTCGTAGTAGTAGTACTCACCAGGCGGGTAGTAGTAGTGGTCGTCGACTGGGGCATCTGGCTCAGGGGCTCCGTCGTCTGGTGGCATCAACAGAATATATGGGGGAAAAAGAAAATAAAGCAAACGTGAGTACTCATCCGAAGTACTCAGCAAGCAAGGATCTACACTACATATGCAACATTTTCAAAAGGGGGCTGTATCAGTGGACTGGGCTGCAGAAATGCGAGAATAGAGGGGGAAATCTAGTCCTATCGAAGACTAGCATCTTCAACAGTCTTGCAGCATTAGGAGAGAGCAGATCAACATAAAGTAAAGTAGCAGTAGTAGTATCATCAACCTCGACCTGAGATCCTTTCCCGACTCCCTGCGAGAAAGCAATCCCAGAGCCGTACTATCCAGTTCTCATCACATGTTCTAGTTGTACCGATCGGGATACAACTCCGAGTGTCCGTTACCGTAGGACAGGCTATCGATAGAAGTTTCTTCCCTGCAGGGGTGCACCAACTTACCCACCACGCTCGCTTAACTCCGGCCGGACACACTTTATGGGTCATGCCCGGCCTCGGCTAAGCAACACGCCGCAACCCGACCGAATACCTAACAGAGAGGTCAGCACGCCGGACTATCCTATGCCCCCAGGGGTCTCGGGCCTTCGCCCCGGGAACTCCTGCGCGTTGCGTGGGCGGCTGAAAGCAGACCTAGCAACCCCTTATACAAGCGCGGTTGCGTTCCCAGTCCAATTCAGCGCGCGCCGCTCAGTCGCTGACGTCTATTAAGCTCCGGCTGAAGTATACGACGCAGAACGCCCATACTATGCCCACGTGATGGTTAGTGCTATCGGGCAAGAGGCCCCTCGGATCAAATATCCAAACCGTAGTGGATTTAGGATCGCGCGGAAACGAGCAGAGACTCACGAAAGATGTGACCCCGTCGCCCCGTCTCGAGGACTTGCGGCAAGGGCTAAGAATGCCCGGCCACGCCTCGTCATTATCTCGCGGGCACCTCCCAGGTCAACCCGTCTCCACATCACTTCGCTTAGCAGCTCGCGCGGGTACCCCTCAGGGCCGACCCGTCTTTAGTAACATGGTTTAGTGTAAGGCATAAAATAATAGTAACTGTGTGTCTGACGCCAAAGGGATCCCTGAGGAATCACCATCGATGGAATTCCCACTGATGTTATAGTCAAGGTGAACGAAGGAGGAATCACCCTCGAGGTCCAAGCTTGAAGAGTTGCGCGACGATGTCGTTATCGGGGGTGGTGTAGGAGGAATCACCCTCGCTTACCACGACCGATTAACTAACCAACAAGGTCAACATCAGCAGTGCTGACGAGGTATCACCCTCGGCACTCGACGATAACCCAGTAGTGTCGGTAACCAAGGGGGAAGTGATGTGTCGTGTCAGGGTCTGGTCTTCAATCCCGGTGATCGGGTCTTCTGATATCCAGCAGGGCAGTCGGGATCAAGTGCGGGTCTCTGTCGTGTCTCTACCCAGTTATAACAAGTAGTCTAGGATAAGCAGAAAGGTAACAAGGCAGGTTACAATAAACAGGCTATGCAGCGGATATAGGAAAACAGTAGCAGTAGCAGTTCTAATGCAAGCATAAGAGAGAAGAGAATAGGCAATATAGGCATGCTCAAAATGGGGGTGCTTGCCTGTTTGCTCGGGGGCAACGGCAAGGTCGTCAGTAGTGTCGTCGGGGACGTAGTCGTACTCCGGAGCTGTGTCTGCCTCTAGAGCTACGTCTGCGTCGGGGTCTATCGAGAGAAAAGAGGGGGAGGAAACAGGTAAACAATATGCAAACATATGCCACACAGTGCGTGCTATGCTATGATGCAGTGCAGGGTTGCCTGAATATGCATCTAAGTCAATTTAGTTGTTTTAGAATTATTCTGGGATTTATTTACCGGTGCGGGTGCACTATTCATCTATCGGATTCGGGTCCGGAGTTACGAGTTCTTCTACGTAGGAGGTTCCGATGAAGAAACAGATGGCACGATCAGACTCGGCTCGTCGTTCTGAGCGACTTTCATGTTTTAAGTTTTTCGATCTGAGCTACGGTTTAAAAGTTATGGATTTTTAAAGATTATTTGAATTTTTGGAATTATTTTAAATTAGCAGAAATGTATTATGATGTCAGCATGACGTGCTGCTGATGTCAGCAAGTCAACAGTCGGCTGACTAAGTCAAATATGACATGTGGGTCCAGTGGGACCCACATGTAAGTCTCTGTTATCTTAACAGTGCATTTGAATTAATCTAAATTGCTAATTAAGCTTCTGGCCCCACATGTCATAGACTCATTAGGGTAATTAGTTTATTTTTATTTCTAAAATGTTTTAATTAGATTAATAGGGAGGTGGGGCCCGCGTGTCAGCGACTGGGCCGGTCCAGTCAGCAGGGCTGACCGGTTAGCTGGCCGGTCGGGCCCCTGGGGCCCACGGGTCAGTGACCCATGGAGTGGCCCCGGGCTGACCACGCCGGCGGGCACCGGAGTAGCTCCGGCGAGCCATTCCCGCGGCGGTTGGTCGCCGGAGTTGACCGGAATCGAGCTACAGAGCTCTGTTCGAGCTGCGCTTAGGCGCGTTCGCTAGCTGGTGATCTCGCGCATCGAGCTGGGGCACTTGTCGGACCAGGGGATGGCCGGAGCTGGGCCGGCGACGAGGTTTGGCGGCGGTGGAGTTCGGGAGATCGGGGAGACGGCGTTAGGAGGCACGTGAGGCTCGGGCTCGAGCTCGCCGGGCTCCTGGGAGCACCAGGAGCTCAACGTTGACCTCGGTTGGCGTTGACAAGGGCCACATCGACGGCACCGAGCCCACCGGCGGCAACTAGAGCACGGGCTCGGGAACAGCTAGCTACGGCGCGCGTAGAGATGAACGCAGGGGAGCGGAGGACGGGTAGCTCACCGTGCGGCACGCCGAAGGCCCTCGGAGGTTAAGTAGCTGCAGCCTAGCTCGCCGGAGATGGAGGAATTGGCGACGACCCGAGGTGGAAGACGACTCGCGCGCGGGCGATGCGGTGCTCCTCCACTCCGTCTGGTTGCTCCAGAGGTTGCAGAGGTCCACGGCGCTCCTTCCTGGCACCTCCAGACGACGTGGGGAGGCCGGCGGCCACGGTGGTGCCAAAGCGCGGCGACGGCGGCGTTCTGTCACCGGATCTGAGAAGGAAGGGAGAGGCGGAGCGAGCAAGAGGAAAGGGGAAGACTGACGGGGAGGCCAGGGAGGAGTGGACGGGTCTCAGCCTTATCCTCCTCGCGCCCCTGTTCCGTCGGTGGCGTCGGCGTGTCGCCGCCTCGCCGGCGCGGGCGCGCTCGGCCAGAGGCGTGCCGACACGGAGGAGGAGGGAGAAGGAACGGGCCTTCTGGGCTGGGCTTCAAGGCACTGTGCACTTGGCCTGTGCACAGTGGCCTTTTTCTTATTTCTAAATTTTTCTGTTCTGCCTTTTCTTTTATTTCATGTTATTCTGAAATGTTTAGGGAACTTGTGCTATTTTGAAAAGTGGGGGAGTTGGCCCAAATATTGCAATGCAATATTATTCTCCACCAAAAAGTGATTAGGACAGAATTGAATTCCATTTGAATTTGATATCATTTTAAATAGATTAAATGTTCTGTTTTGGGTGCTGTTTCATGTTGTTTCACTCACTTAGCTAACTCCAAAAATAATGATTATGATTTTGTCATGACCACTGGATTATTTGCTAATTAAATAACATTTTTCCAGCAGAGTTTGATCAACTTCAACTTGCACTTTGGAATTTAAATTGATTTTCAGATTTGAATTTGAATTGAATAACTAACCCAGGTGACTAGGCAATGTAAATGATGATGACTTGGCATTATTAGCAGTTGATCACTGTGGTCATTACAAGGGGGTGTTACAGTGCACTACCTACCCAACGTCGCTTAATTAAATTGTCTTTGGTGAGGATCACTTGCTTGTGGACAAACCACATGAAAATCTTGATACGCAAGGGAACCTTAATTTTCCAGATATGTAACGATCTTGGGATTGGGCCAGAATTAATTAGATCCACATACATAGATTTGACCGTAAAGACACCGGTTCTGGTTAATTTCCAGTGAAAGGAATCAGATTGGTCGGTTAGTTGAATCTCCATCAACCTCCGCACCAAGTGTAGCCAGGAGTTCCGGCGCTTCCCAACTAAGGATCTCCTAAATTGTATATTTAAGGGCACCTCCTGTAATACAGTAGCTACGTAATCCTCCTTATGTTGTACAATATTATATAAGGTGGGGTACTGTATGGCTAGAGGCATCTCCCCTAACCACATATCCTGCCAAAATCTTGTTGTCATCCCATTGCCAATCAAGAATTTGGCCCTACGAAAGAATATATATTTCGCTCTCATAAGTCCCTTCCAGAATGGCGAATCGTTAGGTCTTACGGTAACTTGGGCCAGAGTTTTTGACTGTAAATATTTGTTTCGTAATATCTGTGCCCACATACCATCAGTCTCTACTGATAACCTATATAGCCATTTACTCATTAGGCATTTATTTTTAATCTCTAGATTTTCAATACCGAGACCCCCTTGGTCCTTAGGTCGGCAAATGATATCCCATCTTGCCAGGCAATATTTTGTCTTAATATTATCTGCCTGCCAAAAGAATCGAGATCGATAAAAATCAAGTCTCATCCGTACCCCTTTAGGTACTTCGAAGAAAGATAACAGGAACATCGGCATACTCGTTAGTACTGAATTAATGAGTACCAACCGACCTCCATAAGACATTAGCTTGCCCTTCCAACAGCTTAGTTTCTTTTCGAATCGATCTTCGATGCATTTTCACTCTTTATTAGTCAATTTACGATGATGAATCGGGATGCCCAGATAACTGAAGGGCAGAGATCCCAATTCACATCCGAACAATTGTCTATATGCATCTTGTTCCTCTTTGACCCTCCCAAAGCAGAACAATTCGCTCTTGTGAAAATTAATTTTTAGTCCGGACAACTGTTCAAAAAGGCACAGCACCAGTTTCATATTCCGAGGCTTTGCGAGATCATGCTCCATGAAAAGAATAGTGTCGTCGGCATATTGTAAGATGGATACTCCCCCATCTATACCAGATGGGGAACGAGTCCACCAACTTGGCCATTCTCCTTGGCCCGGCCTATAAGAATTGTCAATATATCCGCCACTATATTGAACAAGAGAGGAGACATCGAATCACCTTGTCTCAAGCCCTTATGCGTCTAAAAATAGTGACCGATATCATCGTTAACCTTCACTCCGACACTACCTTTTTGGACTAGGGAATCCACCTGATTCCTCCACGTCTCATTAAAACCCTTCACGCACATTGCCTGCTAAAGGAAAGGCTATTTGACTTTATCATATGCCTTTTCGAAATCCACTTTGAAGATGACCCCATCCAGCTTCAGCAAATGAATTTCATGGAGAGTTTCATGTAAGACTACAACCCCTTCTAGGATATGTCTTCCCGGCATGAAAGCTGTCTGACTCGGTTGCACCACGGAATGTGCGATCCGTGTCAGTCTATTAGTACCCACTTTCGTGAATATTTTGAAACTCACATTTAAAAGACATATTGGCCTGAACTGCTTGATGCAAACTGCTTCTTCTTTCTTTGGCAATAACGTTATCATCCCAAAGTTAAGATGAAATAGTTCCAAGTGACCATTGAAGAAATCGTGAAACATAGGCATAAGATCATCTTTTATAATATGCCAACATTTCTTATAGAATTCCGCAGGGAACCCATCTGGTCCCGGTGCTTTATTCTATTTCATTTGTGATATTGCATCGAAAACCTCTTTCTCAGAAAACGGTGCAGACAAAATCTCATTTTCATCTGACCGTATTTGAGGAATATCCCCAACAACAAACTCATCCAGGGACACCGCATTACCCACCGGCGGCCCGAATAGTTCTTTATAATAATTTGAAATATATGACTAGGTTCTCATGCCCCACTATGGTTCCTTCATCCTGTTCAAGCTGGATGATTTTCTTTTTTCTATGTTTACCATTCACAATCATGTGAAAAAATTGCGTATTATCGTCCCCTTGGACTACCTTAAGAACCTTAGCACGCAAGGCCTATTTCAATTCTTCTTCTCTAAGAAGAGCTTGCAAGCTTTGTTCGGGATCCGACTTTGTGGCCTGTTCCGACACATCTAGCAGGTTCGATTCTGCTTTCGGGTCCAAACTATCGATCAGTTTGATGAGTCTTTCTTTTTCTTGTTTGTAAATCCCACTTTCGTTTTCTAGCCCAACCCCTTAAAAATTGTCTTAAGTGTCTAATCTTTTTCTGCCAATGTTCTATACTAGATCGCCCACTAACAGGCTTCGCCCATTCTCTTGCTACAAGGGCAATGAAGTTCTCTTCTTCAAACCAGCTTCATTCGAAAGAGAAAGCGTTTTTGTTGCCAATATGTGTTGCGTCTCCCGAGTCTACCAACCAATACAATCGAACCAGAATGAGAAGAGAAGTAATACGTTACTCCTACATGGGCGTCGCGTCGTCGATTTTGCAATGGTGCGGCAACGCACGGAAGATCCTCCACATGGTGCTGGCCAGCCTTCCTGACCCGGCCAACTGCCACCGCTGCCACGCCGACGGCCACGTCTGCCATCCATTGCGCTCTGCCGTGTGCCACCATAGCCCCCAATCGCAACGCCTGCCCTGGATGGCCTTCTGGCACAACTTCGTCATCGCCCCCTACAGCGGCCAGTCCCACTTCCTCCCCGACAACGCCACGTGTGTCGGCTCCACTAACCAGTGGCTCGCCCTTGGCCTAGGACACAAGCACACCAGAGACAACGAGGAGGAAGTGGAGTACTACGTTGTGCACAACTATGTCTTGCACAATCCTTTCTCAAACAGGACCCTGCCGCTGCCCAAGCTTGGCGTTGTCGTCGTCGAGGACAGGTCTCTCATCCGCAAGTACCTCATGCGCTCGACAGTCGATGACTTCATCGCCATCATCACCAACAACAGAAAGCATCCGCTCATTGTGTTGCAGCGAGGGAAGGGTGTGTGGTCGCCCGAGCCATGGGAAACTCCATATGCCTACATCATTGACATCGCGTTTCTTGGTAACAAACTATATGCCATCACCAGGTTCGAGGACCTCACCCCCCTTGATCTCAAATTGGATCGAGAAGGAAGACCCCTTGTTACTATGGGAACACGTATCATCAAGGTAACGCTCCACGATGAGGAGGACGACCAAGATGGCGACAGTGACCAGAATGAAGGTGAGGAAGATGAGGAAGAGGAAGAGTAGGAAGAAGACAACGGTCGTGAAGAGGGTGGCAAACATGATGACGATGGACAAAATGAAGAGGAAGAGGAAGAGGAGGAAGACGAAGAAGACAATGGTGGTGAGGACGACGACGAAGATGATGACAATGACCGGAATGAAGGTGAGGAAGAAGAGGAAGAGGGAGAAGACAACGACGGTGAAGAGGAGGAAGAAGATAATGACTTGACCAATATCATCTGCTCAACTCAATATATACCATACGACCAGCCTGATGGTGTTACCATAATTAGTCGGCACCTCATCGAGTCGAACGGGAAGCTACTCATGGCAAAACATCACCGATTCCTCCATCCAGACAGTTTTTGGGTCACTCTACGGGTGGATGTTTTTGAAGCAGACTTCAGGGCACAAGCTTGGGTCCACTTACCGGAGGGCTAGGCGGCGGTCGAGCACTCTTCGTTAGTAGGGACTTCTCCAAATCTGTCCCAGCGTCTTGTGGAGAGGTGGAGGAAGACGTGATTTATTTTATGGACACGGACGGTGTGTTCAACATGAAGTCGGTTACTTCTAGCCCATCAAAGTTTTGTGGGTATTCTATGGGGGTAACATGGCTATTCCCTCCGGAGCCAGGGCTTTGATATGCAAAAATGTTCTCTTACAATGTTATAATATATCCCAGATTAGATGTCAGAAACAATATGTTTTCAAGTATTTTCTCTCATAACCTATGGTGTCAAAGAAATGTTTTTAGGAATATTTAATTTTTATCATTGTTGGTCAGACTATGAATAAAGTTTAGCAAGTTTCCCTAAAAGAAATTATAGCCAGCAATAGTGTGTGCTCAATTGTAGGCGCATCTACATGGGGAAACAACCGACTAACACTTGTCACTTTTTAACCCCTGTTTAGTTATTTCATTTTTTAGCTTTCTGTTTCCTATTTAATTATTTTACTTTTAGTTTTTTGCTTATTGTATCATTAGAAAAAAGTCTTTCACTTATCTTTTTTAGGAAGCATGAAAACAGTAATTATTCACTGCTGTTAATAAGCGTTGTTCCATCCAACAAATTAAATGTTCATTATAAACAACTCTTTTTTAGTTTTAAGTACATCTCTAGAAATGATGCTTATTTGCTAAAAACTTGTACTCGTAGCCCAAAAATATTCATGGAACTAGTTTTTTAAGATTATGAAGTATTGTTGTTTGCTAATTCTTTTATTTAGGTGCATGGATATTTTCCATGAACTATAAGAAAACACGTTTGTTTTCCGAGATTGTCGAAACAAACAAAAACATCTTTGGGAGCCATATAGCTAGTAATCTGAACTATCAAACAATTCTTGTGAACTACATGAACAAATTAAGTGAACATTAGAACACAACTAGTGTACATGAACATTTTGCAAATGCTTTGGAACTATTTTTGTGAGAAACAAGACCATACATTTGATGAATAAGAGCAATACTGACGCACTATATATGCATTTATTTGGTCGACTAAGTTTTCCTCCATGGTCATTATGCATGAATATTTAATAATGCCGTTTTTTTTTCTCGTATACTAAGGATAAGGAGATATGACCGGCTAGCTGGCTTATATGTTTTGTGCATATACATTCTCAGTTACATCAATTATACTACTACTTCAATATGTATTGTACTATATCATTGCATAAGTTGGGGTTTTAGAATCCTACATAATTTGGAACAGAATCTGTGCTGGCCTACCTTCTATTGTGTAAAATTTTAATTTTAGATGTATGAATGCATTCAAATCAGTTTCAGATTTTACAGTTGTTGTTCTATGATTTTTTACTATTGTTTTTTAGAAGAGTTTTTTACTGTTTGTTGTATGTTCATTACCCATTCTTTAAAAGGTTTTGTCTACAGGAAAACTGTTCAGCCATCATAGCTCCTCATAATTAGTAGTGTTTCCATATTGTTTTACAACTAAGATTTGGGATGAGGGGGATCACAAGTTGGTAATTCTACGACACGCAACGGCTGCCCTGGATCGCCTTCTGGGACAACGACCAAAATGAAGGTGAGGAAGAGGAAGAGGAGGAAGAGGACAACAGCGGTGAGGAGGACGACGAAGATAATGACAATGACCAAAATGAAGGTGAGGAAGAAGATGAAGAGGAAGAAGACAATGACAGTGAAGAGGAGGAACAAGATTATGACTTGACCAATATCAATTGCTCAGCTCAATATATACGAGACGCCCAGCCCGGTGGTGTCACCTTAATTAGTCGGCACCTCATCGAATCAAACGGGAAGCTACTCATGGTAAAGCATCGTCGGCACTTCCATCCAGATACTTTTTGGGTCACTCTACGGGTGGATGTTTTTTAAGCAGACTTCAGCACACATGCTTCGGTGCCAGTGACTGGAGGGCTAGGCGGTGGTCGAGCACTCTTCGTTAGCATGAAATTCTCCAAAGCTGTCCTGGCGCCTTGTGGAGAGGTGGAGGAAGATGTGATTTATTTTATGGACATGGGCGATGTGTTCAACATGAAGTCTGGTATTTCTAGCCATCAAAGTTTGGTGGGTATTCTATAGGGACAACATGGCTATTCCCTCCGGAGTCGGGGCTTTGATATGCGAAGTTCTATCACAATGTTGCAACATATCTAAGGTTAGATATCGGAAACAATATGTTTTCAAGTATTTTCTCTCATAACCTATCATGTAAAAAATTGTTTTTTAGGTATATGTAATTTTTATCATTGTTGGTCAGACTATGAATAAAGTTTAGCGAGTTTCCCTAAAAAATATTTATAGCCAGCAATAATGTGTGTTCAATTGTAGGTGCATCTACATGGGACACAACCGACACTGGTCACCCTTTTCCCCTTGTTTTGTCTTTCCTTTTTCAGCTTTCTGTTTCCTATTTAATTATTTTACCTTTAGTATTTTTTATTGTATCATTAAAAAAATCTTTCACTTATTTATTTTAGAAGCATGAAAAAAATTGCCCACTGCTGGTAATAAGAGTTGTT
This sequence comes from Thinopyrum elongatum, assembly GCA_011799875.1. Taxonomy (NCBI): domain Eukaryota; kingdom Viridiplantae; phylum Streptophyta; class Magnoliopsida; order Poales; family Poaceae; genus Thinopyrum; species Thinopyrum elongatum. The sequence continues at coordinate 630,536,857 of CM022299.1, read as the reverse complement.
CCATCCAGCAAATTAAATGTTCATTATAAATAACTCTTTTTTAGTTTTAAGTACATCTCTCAAAATGCTCCTTATTTGTTAGAAACTTGTACTCATAGCCCAAAAATATTCATGGAACTACTTTTTTAAGATTATGAAGTATTGTTGTTAGCTAATTCTTTTATTTAGGTGCATGGATATTTTCCATGAACTATAAGTAACAGACTTTTTTTTTCCGAGATTGTCGAAACAAACAAAAACAACTTTGGGAGCCATATAGCATGTCAACTATCAAACAATTCTTGTGAACTACATGGACAAATTAAGTGAACATCAGAACACATCTAGTGTACATGAACATTTTTTAAATGCTTTGGAACTATTTTTGTGAGATACAAGACCATACATTTGATGAATAAGAACAATGTTTGATAATGGCGTGTTTTCTTTCACGTATAGTAAGGATAAGGAGATATGACCAGCTAGCTGGCTTAGCTGTTTTGTGCCTACATATTCTCATTTACATAAATTATATGACTACTTCCATATGTATGGTAGTATATCATTGCATACATCAATATGTAAGAACGCAAGGTCAACGTTGATGAGTCCACTGATCAATCAAGAACAAGAGTTTTCACCCTAGAGATGCAGTCGTGTTCAAGTCATCATCTTGAAGGTGGATCTTCCGAGGTCACCCCACCCCATACTCCACACCAGGGCAGAAAGGTAGACCACCACCCAGTCTATCGGGGGTCGTCCATGACATGGTGCGGATCTGACCGCACTCACACCATACATGTGCAAACCAACCTTTATAACATCTACCATGACCTCGAGGATGCTGCCCCAATATTCTCCGCATGAGCGGTTGGCATAGCATGACACGCCACTCTACCTAAGACTCGTGTCGCCCAAGGCCGCCGCCGCAACATTCACGTAGCTCGCTTACACCGCTGTGGTGGCCTAGCATGTCAATCCAACCCTCCCGGCCCTCCCCGATGGTGATGTGCTGGAGCGCGAAGGTGCATGATTCCTACCGCCTGCCTCTGCCACAACCCCCCCCCCCCCCCCCCCCCCCCGCGCCGCCGCCGTGTAGGAACGTTGCCGGTGGGAGTTGTGCCGTTCCGGTCGGCTCCATTCACTACCAGAATAACTGCGTACGCCGACGGCAGATCTATGCTGACGGCCCCCGTCGGCATAGATGGATGTATCCCGCCGGCCCAGGTCAAGCCGTCGGCGTAGATAAGCCGTCGGCATATATCCATCTATGCCGACGGCGGCCGTCGGCATCGTAAACTCTATGCCTACGGCGGCCGTCGGCATAGATCAAGCCATCGGCAAACATGTGGGCCCGGCTACACTGGCGGCGATGGTCGTTTGACGGTGTGAGACCTAGGCCGACGAGGGCTAACGGGGGCCGTCGGCATAGCCTTGCCGACGTCATCGATCCGCGAGACATCCACGTCATCGATCCGAGCCCCTCGCTGGTCCGTGGGGTGGCATAGGTACGCCGACGGCCTTGCCGTCGGCATAGGCCTGGCCCATGGCCCCTGCCACGTCATCGATCCGCGAGGTATGCCACGTCGCCGATCTAGGGCACTGGTGGTCCGTGGCCGTATCTATGCTGTCGGCATAGATTTCTATTAATTTTTTCTTCCATTTTATTTATTTTCTCTTTTTTATTTATTTTTATTTAAAAAAACTAATTTAATTAACTTAAATGTGCATTATGTAAAAAAACCTACCTCGATTATATATCGATTGCCCCCCTCCCCCTCACGGGCGAAGCTTGCGCCGTGTCACGGAGGGGGGAAACGGTCACGTCGGGCCGACACGGAGGAAATCTTGGGGTGGGTTGGGCCGGGACCGTGTTCGGGGGTGTAGCTATCTGCTGGTCTATGACAACCAGGTGAAAAGGTCCACCGGTCAAACCCCGTACGGCGGAAGTCAAAGGGCTAGATCCGGCGGTCGTCTGTGTCAGGGTTAGACGGGACGGGGTACCTGGGGCTAGCAATGCCGCCAGGTGTTGCGGTGGGCCCTCCTACGCTTGTGAAAGCATGGTGGCAGGCGCACGCACCCGGCACGCAGCTCCGGGGTGTGCCCCCCTCACGGGCGTCACTGCCGCCGTGTCACGGAGGAGGGAAATGGCCACGTCGGGCCGACACGGAGGGAATCTTGGGGTGAGTTGGGCCGGGACCATGTTCGGGGGTGTAGCTATGGGCTGGTCTATGACAACCAGGTGAAAAGGTCCACCGGTCAAACCTCATCCGGCGCAAGTCAAAGGGCTAGATCCGGCGGTCGTCTGTGTCAGGGTTAGACGGGATGGGGTACCTGTGGGGGTAGCAATGCCGCGAGGTGTTGTGGTGGGCCCTCCTACGCTTGTGGAAGCGTGGTGGCAGGCGCACGCACCCGGCACGCGGCTCCGGGTGTGTGCCCCCCCTCACGGGCGTCCTGCGCCGTGTCACGGAGGGGGGGGGGAACGGCCACTGGCCGACACGAGGGAATCTTGTGTTGGGTTGCGGGACCATGTTTTGGTGTAGCTATGGGCTGTTCTATGACAACCAGGTAAAAAGGTCCACCGGTCAAACCCCGTCCGGCGAAAGTCAAAGGGCTGGATCCGGCGGTCGTCTTGTCAGGGTTAGACGACGGGTACCTGGGGAGTACAATGCCGCCAGGTGTTGTGGTGGGCCCTCCTACGCTTGTGGAAGCGTGGTAGCAGGCCACGCACCCGCACGCGGCTCCGGGGTGTGCCCCCCTCCGGCGTCGCTTGCCGCGTGTCACGGAGGGGGGAAACGGCCACGTCGGCCGACACGAGGGAATCTTGGGGTGGGTTGGGCGGGACCGTTCGGGGTGTGTCTATGGGCTGGTCTATGACAACCAGGTGAAAGGGTCCACCGGTCAACCCCGTCCGGCGAAAGTCAAGGGCTGAATCCGGCGGTCGTGTGTGTCAGGTTTAGACGGGACGGGGTACCTGGGGGGATAGCAATGCCGCCAGGTGTTGCGGTGGGCCCTCCTAGCTGTGGAAGCTGGTGCAGGCGCACGCACCGGCACCGGCTCGGGTGTGCCCCCCTCACGGCGTCGCTTGCGCCGTGTCACGGAGGGGGGAAACGCCACGTCGGCCGACACGGAGGGAATCTTGGGGTGGGTTGGGCGGACCGTGTTCGGGGGTGTAACTATGGGCTGGTCTATGACAACCAGGTGAAAAGTCCACCGTTCAAACCTCGGCGGAAGTCAAAGGGCTAGATCCGGCGGTCGTCTGTGTCAGGGTTAGACGGACGGGTACCTGGGGGGTAGCAATGCCGCCAGGTGTTGTGGGCCCTCCTACGCTTGTGGAAGCATGGTGGCAGGCGCACGCACCCGCACGCCCTCCGGGGTGTGCCCCCGCCTCACGGGCGTCCCTTGCGCCGTGTCACGGAGGGGGGAAACGGCCACGTCGGGCCGACACGGAGGGAATCTTGGGGTGGGTTGGGCCGGGACCGTGTTCGGGGGTGTAGCTATGGGCTGGGCTATGACAACCAAGTGAAAAGGTCCACCGGTTAAACCCCGTCCGGCGAAAGTCAAAGGGCTAGATCCGGCGGTTGTCTGTGTCAGGGTTAGACGGGACGGGGTACCTGGGGGGGTAGCAATGCCGCCAGGTGTTGCGGTGGGCCCTCCTACGCTTGTGGAAGCGTGGTGGCAGGCGCACGCACCCGGCACGCGGCTCCGGGGTGTGCCCCCACTCACGGGCATCGCTGCCGCCGTGTCACGGGCGTCGCAGCGGCCTCATACACATGGTAAATTAAAAAACTAAAAAAAGTAATAATTGAATTTATAAAAAACACCGGCATCCATCATGAAAAACGGACTTTCACCGTGAAACCTTCAGTGCCCGGGCACCGGGCCGGCCACTGAAAGTTTCACAGTAATTGTTCGTTTTCTTTAGAGAAGTCCAATGAATACCGGAGCTTATGACATATGGATTAGTGAACTATTTAAACAGGTCATGTTGCTTATCTCTGGGCGAGGTGGGACTATTTTTAAAAAAAAATTGGTGCTATCTATGCCGACGGCTAAGGCTATGCCGACGGCTAGTCCCCCTTATCCACTCCGCGTTCATCCTCCTCCACCCATTCCCTATCTTTCTCACCCCCGATCCCAACCTCCGTCCCTCTGTCCCTCGACCCCGACCACCGCCGCCACCCTCTACGCGCCCAACGCCGCCGCCCCGCCCCGACCTCGTCCCAGCCCCGGCCAGCGCCCCGCCCTGCCCGGCCGCCACCTCTGCCCCACGCCCCGACCTCATCCCTGCCCCGGCCGCCGCCCCGCCCCGACCTTGTCCCCGCCCCGCCCTGACCTCGTCTCCGCCCCGCCCGGCCGCCACCTCTGCCCCGCGCCCAACGCCGTGCATCCGGTCGCCCCCGCCATCCGAACGGCCACCGGCCAGTGCGTCGGTTGCCTCTGCCACTCGATGGTGAGGGGAGGGCCTCCTGCCCGGAGTCGCCGCGCTCCCTCCCCAGAGCAGCCGCCGCCTCGACCTCCTCTCCGTTCGGTCCGGCCCCCTTCCCTCCCTGAAACATTTTTTTGTGTTTTCTTCATGATTTTGCAGAGGATAAGAGGGCTAAATGTGATAGTTAGACAGATAGATGGTAGTTACATAGATAACTTGTTCATACGAATTTTTTTTTAGATGATGATGATGATGATTGTTAGATGAGGAGAGATAATGATGATTTTTTATGCTTCGATGATTTTGAGATGATGATGATGATGATAGATGATAGATGATAGATGATTGTTAGATGATGATGTTGATGATAGATGATGATGTTTTTAGATGATGATGTTTTTTTTATGCTTCGATAATTTTTAGATGATGATGATGATAGATGATAGATGATTGTTAGATGATGATAGATGATGATGATGATAGATGATGATTTTTTTATGATTCGATGATTGTTAGATGATGATGATATTGTTGGGGAACGTAGCATGCAATTTGAAAAAAATTCTACGCTCACGCAAGATCTATCTAGGAGATGCATAGCAACGAGAGGGGAGAGTGTGTCCACGTACCCTCGTAGACCGAAAGCGGAAGTGTTTAGTAATGCGGTTGATGTAGTCGAACGTCTTCATGATCCGACCGATCCAAGCACCGAACGTACGCCACCCTCCGTGTTCAGCACACGTTCAGCTCGATGACGTCCCACGAACTCTTGATCCAGTTGAGGTCAAGGGAGAGTTCTGTCAGCACGACGGCGTGGCGACGGTGATGATGAAGTTACCGGCGCAGGGCTTCGCCTACGCACTACGACGATATGACCGAGGTGTGTAACTGTGGAGGAGGGCACCGCACACGGCTAAGAGAAGACTTGGTGTCCCTTTGGGGTGCCCCCCTCCCACGTATATAAAGGAGGGGGGAAGAGGAGGCCGACCCAAGGGGGGGGGGGCGCCAAAGGGGGGAGTCCTACTTGGACTCCCGGTCCAAGTAGGATTCGCCCCCCCCCCTTTCCTATTCCAACTAGAAGAAGGAGGGAAGGAGGAAGAGGGGAGAAGGAAAGAGGGGGGGCGCCGCCCCCTCCTAGTCCAATTCGGACCAGCCATGGGGGGGTGCGTGGCCACCCCTTGAGGCCCTTCTCTCCTTTCCACTAAAGCCCATTAAGGCCCATTACTTCCCGGAGGGGTGTCGGTGTCAAAACCGGCGGATCTCGGGTAGGGGGTCCCGAACTGTGCGTCTAAGATCGATGGTAACAGGAGACGGGGGACACGATGTTTACCCAGGTTCGGGCCCTCTCTATGGAGGTAATACCCTATGTCCTGCTTGATTGATCTTGATGAATATGGGTATTACAAGAGTTGATCTACCACGAGATCGTAATGGCTAAAACCCTAGAAGTCTAGCCTGTCTGATTATGATTGCCCCTACGGACTAAAACCCTCTGGTTTATATAGACACCGGAGGGGACTAGGGTTGTACAAAGTCGGTTACAGAGAAAGGAATCTTCATATCGAACGCCAAGCTTGCCATCCACGCCAATCTTCATATCGAACGCCATGCTTGCCATCCACGCCAAGGAGAGTCCCATCTGGACACGGGAGAGAGTCTTCTGTCTTGTATCTTCATGGCCCATTAGTCCGGCCCACGTCATGTAGCCCAGACGCCCGAGGACCCCTAAATCCAGGACTCCCTCAGTAGCCCCCGAACCAGGCTTTCAATGACGATGTGTCCGGAGCGCAGATTGTCTTTGGCATTGCAAGGCGGGTTCCTCCTCCGATTACTTCGAAGTACCTGACTTAAGGTGCTGTATTCGTCCTTCCATTTAATGTCATGCTCATCGGCTTCCACGCCTTCATGACTTCAGTTTCCACGTGTCGAGCAAATACGAGAGGTCGGGGTATCTTTGCACATAACTCCCTGACCGTGTAAGAAAGGCGTCTATTCAAAGAGATTGGATCTTTAGATCCATTCCACGCCAAGCGGGAAATCCTCGAAGCTTGCTAGGAGAAACCATTCCAACATGGCCAGTGCTCCCAGTTCTTCCACCCGCCCCCACGGCTCCAAAAAAGGCGATTGGGAAAGATGTTCTGTATCCCATGATCAGCTGGTGAAGCTCCAAACACAGGGATTTCTTCCCCCGTGGATCTGGTCCCTGTTCGAGTAGGTTTGACCTCCTTCTCAGGCGAAGCTTTGGCGGAAAATTTCCCCAACCCAACTAGGGGGGAACAGGTGTGCTTCATTTCTTATTTGCCAAGAGGTGTCGGGTTTCCAATCCACCCTTTCCTCCGAGGACTCCTGGAGTATTATGGCCTCCAACTGCACAACCTCACGCCGGCCTCTATCTTGCACATCGCGGGTTTTGTTGCCCTTTGCAAGCTTTTCCTGGGCTATGAAGCCCACTTTGATTTATGGAGAAAACTATTCTGCCTCGTCCCTCGTACCCAAGAGGGATCCATATTCGAGGTGGGCGGCGCCGAAGTATGGCGCATAGCCGGGACCAGATACCTATCCGGCACACCGAAGAAGGCATCCGAGGAGTGGCCCTCAGAGTGGTTTTATATTGAGGACATCGCTCTCCCTGACCCAATCCGAATTGGTCTCCCTGAATTTTCCAGCGCTCCTTTGAAGAAATGCCACAGCTGGCGCCCTAGGAGCCTCGAGGAGGAAGATAGCGCGGAAATCCATCAATTAATGAGCAAGATAAAGACGCTCGCCCAGTCCGGATTATCAATAATCGAGGTAATGGCGATCTCCATAGTGCGGGGTGTCCAGCCACTCCAATTTAGAGGGCTCCCTATGTGGCACTACAATGGGGAAGATGACGCCTCACGCTGTGGCCGGAAAGGTCCGGACACCCCCATCGCTCTGGCCAAAATATTGGTCGATCTGTACAAAGGGGATAAAGAGGAATTTATTCGTCTTAAACGCCGGGAGGGATTTTCCATGTACAATCCTCCCAGCTGGGTGAGTTTTAATCCCACCACCATACTCAATCCTTTCCATGAGTCACTTTTGACTGATACTAACCCGTCCATTTGTACCAAGAATGGCGAAAGGTCGTCACGGGTATCTACAGCCCCGCTCCACAGCCGGAGGACCATAACCGGGATCTTGACCCCGGATTCAAGGAGGATCCGGACATATTTGTGGAGCTGGAGGAGGGAGTATTTTACCAGGCGAGCTACGATGGCACAGAAGTGGCCATTATAGCAGACTATCCCGGCCTCCTTCCTGCCTCACACGTAAGTAATCAGGAGACCTCTCCTCCGAAAGAGCTTCCTCATTCTGCCTCACCCCACGCACTGTCTCGTGTTCCAAAGGGGAGGTGCTCGGCGCGCCATGTTACTCCAGAGGCGACTCAAAAGAGAGCGGCGCCTACATCAGGCAAGCCTTCGAAGAGGAAGGCAAACGAAGTCACGACTGAGCCGTCGTCAAAGAGGTATGGCTTCGTAAATATGCCCCTTGGCAGTCACATCCAACTGTGACATTGTCTGTTTGTGTCTCATCAGGAAGAGCGTTCGCCGGACTATGTCCGGGGGTCCTGCAGGTCACGCTCCCAACAGCTAGGCTCCAGAACCTGCCATAAAGACGAGGGCCGGTACGGGAGTGACGTCGGATTGTCCTTCGGCAGAGGATTCGGATGATGTATCCGTCACAAACTCAGAAGTGGAGAGCGCCATGAATCATCGGCGCCGGAGGGCTGCTCTTCGCGACCCCGGCTTTACAAAAGAGGCATTCAATGCCTTCAGCTCAGCTGATGCATACATCCGAGCTGCTCGAGACGGGCTTACCAGAGCCACAGACCAGCATTTGAAAGATATGCGGGTAAGTTCACATCGTACAAACCTGATAATTATATACCAGTAGCCCCCAAGACTTGAAGCAGTTGATACAACTAATTTAAGGATCATTGTATAACCAGGTGCTTACAGAGAAGAACAACCCGCTGTCTCAAGAACTGGAAAAGTGTCGGACTCAGCTAACTGCTGCCACCGCCGAATTGGAGAAATCCAAGAAGGCGTCGCCTGGTAATGTTCCCCTCCATCGAGAAAATATAATCATATACCAGCAATGCTAACAGTGTTGCATATCTCATGGCAGGATCGTCAGATCAGCTGAAGGAGGCACTTGAAATCGCACAAGCGGATAAACAAGAAGCCAAAAGGCTACTGGCCGCGAGCGAACGTGTGCTGACACGGGTCAGGGAGGATAAAAACAAGCTGCAGGATTCCAACACCCTACTGGGAGAAGAACTAAAAGATGTGCGAGCCCAGCTAGCTGACTCCGTGAAGGAAAATAAGAGGCTACGAGGTGGCATATTCAGTATGCTTTCGAACTTACCTCCGTGTAATTTGGCGAGTTAAGAAACTGCAGATTTATGTCTGCAGGTATGCTGACCGGCCGTCCCGAAGAGGAAATGTCCGGATCTTCAGGCGATCTGCTACAAGAGCTATCGCAAATGCACGGGCGAGCTCGGCAGGCAATGCGGAGTGTTGCCAAGGCCTTGTGGCCATCCGCCTCCCCTCCAGGAAGTATGGAGGAACTTGTGCAGCTATTCAAAGGAGCGCGGAGACGCTTTCGATTATGGAAGATATCGGCCTGCCGAGAAGGTGTGCGAGAGGCCTGGGCCATGGTGAAAACACGGTATACCAAGCTTGATCCCAATCATATGGCTCGGGTTGGACCTCGAGGATCAGACGGAAAAGAAGTTCCGGTTAGTTTAGTATATGACCAAGTAAAGGTAGACACTGAATTGTCCCAACATGATTGTAGACTAGACAGCCTGTTGGACGGCATAGAGGAAGAAGTTTTTTAGTCTAAGTGACTATGTGCTTCGATTGACAAATTTGTCCCTAGCCGGATTGTAAAACGATTGTCATGGCGGACCTTTTCGCTTCGACCTCCGGACCCGAAGGTGCGGAGTGTTTCCGAATACCAGCACTGTAATATAAACCGGGGTATGCGTGGAAACCAGGCGTAGGGGTCATAGTTGCTTGAACAGACAAGTTGTATCCGGCTAGCTCTGTTATATTAAGTGTGATTATAAGAAACATCTTCCAGAGAGAATAGTTCTGTTAAGGGTTCCTTTCCCTGGGTGAACATGCGTTAATGTTCATGTTCGAACTGTGATTAAAAAATCGCAGTATACATAGCATCTGGGGGTTCATAGTGTAATGAGTGAAATAACATCTTTAGTCCGCCGACCGAATATTCCCTTAAGAACGCTAGCTTTCGGCTTCACCCAGTTTGAGGTACACATCCGGATGACCCGGCAGTAACAATCGCAGAGGTGCTCCCTTTATGCCCTAGCCGAACTAATGGGAACGTAGGGCATAAGCACAGGAGCCAGGCAACCTAGCTTGGCCAAAACTTAAGTCATAACGATGCATATAATGGCGAAGAAAATGTACATATGAGGAAAAGACACATATGTGGTGAGCTCGATGCTCGGAAAATAATAATAATAATAAGCTTCTGTACAAGAAGCCCCCAGGTATTATGGACGTACATATTTAAGGACGTGTACGTCATAGGTGCGTGGTTTAGCCGCTCAAGAGCTTAAAGCTAGGAAAAAAATGAAAGAGAGGAAAAAAAGGTAATGGACAAAAAGGGAGAAGAAGACGAACAAAGAGTCCGGCTCTAGGCGTAGAATCTTCGGAGTCTGGCGGCGTTCCATGGGTTTGGCTCCAAGCGATTGTTTGATGCATCACGCAGTCGGTACGCTCCTCCAGTGAGAACTTCATCAATGATGAAGGGACCCTCCCATTTGGGCTTGAGTTTGTCCTTTTTCTTCTCTGGCAAGCGTAGAACGAGTTCGCCAACATTATAAGTCTTGGCCCGCACTTCACTGCTTTGATATCTGCGAGCCTGTTGTTGATACAATGCCGAACGGGCCTTTGCAACGTCGCGCTCCTCCTCTAGGGCATCTAAGCTGTCCTACCGATCAAGCTCGGCCTCTCTCTCTTCATACATGCGCACTCGTGGTGAGTCATGCATAATGTCACAGGGCAACACGGCCTCTGCGCCGTACACCATGAAGAACGGTGTGTATCCGGTAGTGCGGTTGGGCATGGTCCGCAGCCCCCATAGTACGAAGTCGAGCTCCTCAACCCAGTGCTTGTCTGATTCTTTCAAAGACCGCACTAGTCTGGGCTTAATGCCACTCATAATAAGACCATTGGCTCGTTCGACTTGACCATTTGTTTGCGGGTGATAGACGGAGGCATAATCGAGCTTGATGCCCAGGTTAGCGCACCAGGTTTTCACCTCGTCGGCTATAAAGTTGGAGCCGTTGTCTGTGATAATGCTGTGTGGAACACCATAACGGTGTACGACACCGGATATACAGTCTATCACTGGTCCGGCTTCGGCCGTTTTAACCGGTTTGGCCTCAATCCACTTAGTGAATTTATTTACCATGACCAGCAGATATTTTTTCTTGTGCCTTCCCCCTTTAAGGGGTCCGACCATATCAAGCCCCCAGACCGCGAAAGGCCATGTAATGGGGATTGTTTGTAGCGCAGTAGGCGGCATATGGCTTTGATTAGCGAAAAGCTGGCATCCGACACAACGTTGGACAAGGTCCTGTGCATCTGCTCGGGCCGTAGGCCAAAAGAAACCTGTACGGAAGGCTTTACTCACAAGGGCCCGAGCCGCGGCGTGGTGACCGCCAAGGCCAGCATGGATTTCGGCCAGGAGCTGCCGCCCCTCTTCTTCGGAGATACATCTTTGAAGGACTCCGGTAGCGCTTTTCTTGTAGAGCTCACCATCATGGACCTTGTAGGCTTTCGAGCGCCGGACAATGCAGCGAGCCTCGTTAGGATCCTCAGGGAGCTCTCGCCTATTAAGGTAGGCCAAGAAGGGTTCGGTCCATGGGGCAATTACTGCCATTATGAGATGGGCCGATGGTGTTGCTTTGGTGGCTGAGCCCCCGATGATATCGGTATTGTGCTCGGACTCAGGGGGTATGATCGGGTATGGGCTAGTGTTGCCACTTTCATCCTGCCACACCACGGATGGCTTGAAGAGCCGTTCCAGAAAGATGTTAGGCGGGACGGGGTCGCGCTTGGCTCCCATGCGAGCAAGGACATCCGCCGCTTGATTACTTTCTCGAGCCACATGATGAAACTCGAGTCCCTTGAACCGGGCTGATATTTTGAGTACGGCGTTACGATAGGCCGCCATTTTCGGATCTTTTGTGTCAAAGTCTCCATTTATTTGGGATATTGCGAGATTTGAATCCCCGCGCACCTCCAGACATTGTATGCCCATGGAGACGGCCATCCGAAGACCATGCAGTAAGGCTTCGTATTCGGCTGCATTATTGGAGTCTGTATATAAGATTTGGAGTACGTACTGGACTGTGTCTCCCGTTGGGGATGTTAAGACGACGCCCGCTCCCAAACCGGCCAGCATCTTAGAGCCATCGAAGTACATGACCCAGTTGGAATATGTGCCGTACTCTTTAGGGAGTTTGGCCTCTGTCCATTCGGCGATGAAGTCAGCCAACACTTGGGATTTAATGGCTCGGCGCGGTTTATACGTTATGTCGAATGGCAGGAGCTCAATGGCCCATTTGGCAATCCGGCCCGTAGCGTCGCGGTTGTTTATTATGTCATTGAGTGGTACTTCGGAAGCCACCGTGATCGAGCATTCTTGGAAGTAGTGTCGTAGCTTTCGGGATGCCATGAAGACCGCGTATGCTATCTTTTGGTAATGAGGGTACCAGGATTTGCATGGTGTGAGGATAGTGGATACATAGTATACCGGTTTCTGAAGCGGGAATTTGTGTCCGTCCTCCTCTCGTTCAACGACGAGCACTGCGCTCACCACCTGGTGAGTCGCAGAGATGTATAACAACATTGGTTTGCCGACGTTTGGCGCGGCCAGGATTGGGTTGCTTGCTAAAAGAGCCTTTACTTCTTCCAGTCTGGCTGTTGCTGCATCCATCCACTCGAAGTGATCAGTACGGCGGAGAAGGCGATAGAGTGGCAATGCTTTTTCTCCAAGTCTGGAGATAAAGCGCCTTAAAGCTGCCACGCATCCGGCTAGTTTTTGGACCTGTTTAAGGTCAGTTGGTGTAGCCAATTGTGACAAAGCTCGAATTTTGGCTGGATTTGCCTCAATTCCTCTACTGGAAACAATGAAGCCCAGCAGCTTTCCAGCGGGAACGCCGAAAATGCACTTTTCTGGATTGAGCTTGATGTCATATGCACGGAGGTTGTCGAATGTGAGACGTAAGTCGTCTATTAATGACTCGACGTGTCTAGTCTTGATGACGACATCATCCACGTATGCTTCAACTGTCTTGCCGATTTGCTTCTCTAGGCATGTTTGAATCATGCGTTGGTAGGTAGCGCCGGTGTTTTTAAGCCCAAAGGGCATAGTGTTGAAGCAGAAAGGCCCGTATGGGGTAATGAATGCCGTTGTGGCTTGATCGGGCTCCTTCATTTTGATTTGATGGTATCCGGAGTATGCATCGAGGAAACACAGTGAGTCGTGTCCTGCAGTAGCATCAATGATCTGATTGATGCGGGGGAGGGGGAAGGGATCCTTGAGGCAGGCTTTGTTGAGGTCTTTGAAATCGACGCATAGGCGCCAGGATTTATCCTTCTTTGGTACCATCACCAGGTTTGCTAGCCAGTCCAGATGTTTTATTTCTCTGATGAATCCGGCCTCGATTAACTTGGCCAGCTCCTCCCCCATAGCTTGTCGTTTGGGTTTGGAAAAGCGCCGCAGTGTTTGTTTGACCGGCTTGTATCCCTTCGCTATATTGAGGCTGTGTTCGGCCAACCTGCGTGGGATTCCTGGCATATCAGAAGGGTGCCAGGCAAATATGTCCCAATTTTTGCGTATGAACGCTTGTAATGCGGCGTCAACCATTGGGTTCAGCTGTGCCCCGATAGAGGCTGTCATCTTGGGGTCCGTTGGGTGGACCTGGAATTTGATGATTTCGTCTGCTGGTTTGAAGGAGGTGGATTTGGGTCGCTTGTCCAAGATTACGTCGTCCCTATCCACCGTGGAGCGTAGTGCGGCTAATTCTTCAGCCGCGAGGGCTTCGGACAATACCTTGAGGGCCAGGGATGCGGTTTTGTTTTCGGTGTGGAGTGCTATGCCCGGATCACTCGACAGAGTGATAATACCATTGGGCCCGGGCATCTTGAGCTTCATGTACCCGTAATGAGGTATAGCTTGGAAGCGTGTAAATGCATCTCGCCCCAATAGGGCGTGATATCCACTGTTGAAAGGGGCCACTTGGAAGGTCATCTCTTCGGACCGATAATTCTCCGGCGTGCCGAATACCACGTCGAATGTGATTTTTCCCGCGCACCGCGCCTCCCGACTGGGAATGATTCCTCGGAAGGTCGTGCTACTTTGATCGATGCGGCTCCTGTCTATTTCCATTTTGTTGAGCGTGTCCTCATAGATGAGGTTTAGTCCGCTGCCGCCGTCCATGAGTACTTTGGTGAGCCAAAAGCCGTCCACGATTGGACTGAGGACAAAGGCAGCTGTTGCCCGGACTGTCCTGGATTTTGGTTCGTCACTAGCATTGAAAGTTATGGCCGTGTCGTTCCAGGGGTTTATTGTTGCGACTTGGCAGACTTCGGTGAGGTCGCGGAGTGCCCTTTTGCGCCTATTGTTTGAAGCGAAGGTCTCGAAGACCGTCAATACTCTGAGGTCGTCGTCTTCCGGGGGGTGTTGTTCTGAGGTGTTTTTGGTGAGGATATCCTTGCCGCTCTTGGCCACTTGCCGGAGTATCCAACATGCTCTAAGGCTGTGAGTTGGTACGGTATCCGGTGTTGTGTGTATTTTGCATGGCCTATCGAGCCATCCCTCTAGAACGGTTCTACGCCCCGTAATGGGCTTAGATTTCTTTACTATTGGGTCGGGCACCCCATGGGGGTGCATCCTTTTTGCTCGGACTAGGGGTTGAGTGGGAACCAGTGGTTCCTGACGAGCTACCTGAGTTTTCCAGGCGCTTTCCATTGCGCAGTACTTCTGTACTATGGTTGCCAAGTCCGCGAAGTGTGATACGCGACGGCGGTTGATGGCGTTGAGGATTCCTTCATCCGTGCAATTGCTGCAGAATGCTGAGATCGCGTCTTCGTCGCGGCAATCTTCAATCTTGTTTTTGACAAGGAGGAATCTGGCCCAAAACTGATGGGCTGTTTCCTGAGACTGCTGTCGTACGTACATGAGATCGCGTATATCTGGGTGGGTGGGTGGCTTTAAATCCGAACCCCTGACCCAGTTTAGGATCCGGAGTTTGAGAAACTTTCGAGCTTAATAATTCGGGCTCCGGGATATCGACTGATTTTTCAGGCCCATCGTCCGATTCTAGGTTCGGAGGATAGGGCGTGCCGTTCAGCGGACAGGTATCCGACTCTTCGAGCTCGTAAATCCGAACATAGTTCGTCCTCAACATAGGGGAAGAGTTGTTGTTTTGCTCTTCTACCACCGCTATCTGATGGGTGATCGGTGGAGATTTGATTTCTCTCTGATCGGGTTTAAGGCCAATCCGATCATAGTCTGTAACGACCCCCAAGGCGGCGATGAGATCCAGGAGTTCGTTTAAAGATGACAACTCCGTCGGATCCATCCGTTTGGAGTATTCGGAGTCAACGCGGAGGCGATTTTCGATGACCCGAGAAGTCATCGTCGTCTTAACGGCCGGACGGGCGGTCATGATAAAGCCGCCAAGCCGGAGGGTTTGGCCTGAAGCCAGGGCTCCTCCGAAGGTGATATTGTCCTTGATAACAAGGCGAGCCATCATTCCTCACTACTGGAATCAGCTTCTTTGCCGTTCACCATGGCGGACGGCAAAGGCATTGATCACGGACGGCAAACATCTTTGTCGTCCGCCAGCAGACGGCAAACTGTCCGGCTGAACACGTGCCAGCAAAGGCCTTCTTTGCCGTCCGCTTCCTGGAAACGGACGGCAAAGGATTGTGCCGTCCGCCATCCGAGGCCAGCAGACGGCAAAGACAACGGACGGTAGTGCGGTGGCGTGAGAGCCGTTAGGGGGTTAACGGCGCTCTTTGCCGTCTGCCAGCGGACGGCAAAGAGTCAAAGCTCTTTCCCGTCCGCTGACAGACGGCAAACAGCTTAGCTAGGCAGTACTGGAAAGCTGCCACGTGGCCAGCTATGCCATCCGCTGGCAGACGGCAAAGTGATTTGAATCTTTGCCGTCCGCTGGCAGACGGCAAAGTGACCAAATAGGCAGCCAACGTTCCCAGGTTTCACAGGTAGCTGCCATGTGTCCTCTTTGCCGTCCGCTAGCAGACGGCAAAGAGGCTATGTATCCCCTGTTTTTATTTGAATCCATTTAATTTGACAGGGTTTCAAACACAGATATACATATATATATTTTTTTCACAGGCACACACAGATATACATATATGATGTATCCAACACACATATATACATATACATATCTATCTCCATCCATGACAACATACATATATACATAAGAAACATAGTTCCATCCATGACAACATAGTCCCATCGATACAAACGAAAAAAAGATAAGGGAAACAAGCACTCCATGCATCCATGCAAGCTTCCATATAGTGAATTAAATCTGCAAAATGGAAACAAGAAAGTTAGAAGAAGAAGACTAGAATCAGAAGAAGATGAAGAAAATGAAGAAGAAGAAGAAGAAGTAAGCATACTTAGGTAAAATGGAGCTAACCTAGCTAATTGTGCCATTTTTGAGTGAACTAAGCATATTATGCCATTTTTGATAAACTTAGAGCTAACTTCATTTTGGAGAAGAAGAAGAAAAATAGAAGAAGAAGAGAAGAAGAAGACTAGAAGGAGAAGAAGAAGAACAAGAAGAAGAAGAAGTTCTTTCTCTTCTTCTTCTTCTTCTTCTTCTTCTTCTCTTTTCTTTTTCTTCTTCTTCTTTTCTTCCTATTCCTTCTTTTCTCCTTTCCTGGATTTTCTTCATCTTATTATGTATTTGTGGACTAAAAAGGATAATATGTCATAAATGGACTAAATAGGCTAAATAAGAAGAAAAATGCCATTTTTGAGCTTACCTAGCTAATTATGCCATTTTTGACCTAACTAAGCATATTATGAGATATAACTTAGAGCGTACTTCATTTTGGAGAGAAGAAAGAAGAAGAAGAAAAACTAGAAGAAGAAGAAGAAGAAGAGAGAAGAAGAAGAAGAAGAAAAAAAGAAGAAGAAGAAGACTAGTAAAGAAGACTAGAGAAGAAGAAGAAGAAGAAGAAGAAGAAAGAAGAGAAGAAGAAGAAATTCCTTCTTTTTCTTCTTCTCTTCTCTTTTCTTTTCTTCTTCTTCTTTCTTTTTTCTCTTCTTCTTCTTCTTCTTTTCTCTTCCTTCCTTCTTTTCTTCCTCTCCTTGATTTTCTTCATCTGTATTATGTCATTTGTGGACTAAATAGGCTAAATTATGTCATAAATGGACTAAATAGGCTAAATAAGAAGAAAAATGCCATTTTTGAACTTACCTAGCTAATTATGCCATTTTTGACCTAACTAAGCATATTATGCCATTTTTTATATAACTTAGAGCTAACTTCATTTTGGAGAAGAAGAAGAAGAAGAAGAAAACTAGAAGAAGAAGAAGAAGAAGAAGAAGAAGAAGAAGGAGGAGAAGAAGAAGAAGACTAGAAGAGTCATTTGTGGACTAAATAGGCTAAATTATGTCATAAATGGACTAAACATGCTAATTAAGAAGAAAAATACTGTTATCACGGAGATGTAGGAATGGTCGGGGTTGCGCCAGTGCCAGATGGAGGTGAAGGACTGGTCGGGGTTCCGGCATTGGCAGAAGGAGTGCTCGATGCTTGTCGGGAGCCATGCTGCACCAAAGATCATTTCCCATAATGTCTCGTTAGCAAGTTCGCAAATTGAAATGTGAATAGTAGTAAGCAACGACCATTCAAATCAAACTCACCGTGGTCGCCGGAGCAATTTGGGGCATCGGCGGAGGGGCCTGACCGTTTTTCTCGCACAAGCTCTGCACATTTGGTTCTCACAAGTCAGTCATATTAGATAGTAATGCGAACATTACGTGCATGATTGGGCTAATATGCACGAGAAACGTACCACGATGAGCTTGTATAGGGCCCGGTTAGTGCTGTCGTTCCGGTTCCTCTCCTCCTCCAACAGCTTAGCCGTCTTCTCCTCCCTCTCCCTCTCCCTCTCCGCCGCCTCCATTTGTGCCTCCAGAAGCTCCTTCGTCTTCAATCTCTCTTTCTCAACAATAGCCTGCAACACACCACTCCTCGTTAGCATTGTAATCATCGACGGACGCACACACAATGTAATGGAGGAAAGGTGAGAGAGTCCGTATAACTAACCGCCATGGCGATCTCCGCGGGCCGTGCACGAGGCGTTATCTTAGGATCAGAGCTACTCAGGCGCTTCTTGATCTGCGGGAGAGTCTTAGGACAACGTATCAATCCATCACCAATGGCTAGAGAACCATGGGACCTCCCGCCACCAGATATCATCACCAGCTCTGTATCAAAAGGATCCTGGCTCGGGTTAAAGTCCTCCCCTTTCCTCGCCTTCCCCTCGTGTCTGTACTTCACAAGCTTGTGGTGGGAGGTCTTGTTGGTGAAGTTCTCCGGATCATCTAGGTCAGACTCCGTGAATGGCTTGGCCTTCTTGTACGGGGCCATATGGGCCATGCCATAGAGGTCGAACAGACCTGGCACAGGCTTCTTTTGGTGGTGCGCCTGAGAGAGAGGAACAAAATATTAGTTAAGGGCTCAAGCTAGCATGAAGAATGATATTGCTATGTAAATAGGTCATTTTGGAGCTAAGAAAGGTTATTATGTCATTTTCGAGGAAAATAAGCTAAGTTTAGGTCATTTTCGAGGTAACCAAGATTATTATGCCATTTTTGACCAAAGTATGCTAATTATGTCATTATTGAGCTATCCAAGATTATTATGTCATTTTAGAGATAACTATAGCATATTTAGGCATTCTATAGAGCTATCTAAGGTTATTATGTCATTTTAGAGCTAATTATGTCATGAATGAACTAGCTAAGATTAGTTTAGGTCGTTATTGAGCTATCGAAGGTAGTTATGCCATTTTTTAACTGACTAAAGCATATTAAGTCATTTTATAGAGCTAACTAAGGTTATTATGTCATTTTAGAGTTAAATATGTCATAAATGAACTATCTAGCATGAAGAATGAATTGCATGAATCATGTAGCAAACCACATACCCAGTTATCCCCGTACTCAAACAGGTTGGAGCTCCCTTGATGGTGTGGCACACCTTCCATTTGGTCGCGCTTATCCTTGGCCCTTTTGTGTTCGACTTTCCATTGGGCAGAGCACCACGCATCCACCAACGCCTCTCAACAGTCCATCTTATCCACACACCATCTCGGGGGCACCTAAGTGAGTCAAGAGAAATTTCAGTGCTACGCCTACGAATCAAATCAAGAAAACTAAGTTCAAGGCCTTAAGAATAGGTAATTACCTGCATGTACTTCTCCTTACTCAGAAACTTGCCGCGACACTTCTTCTTGCCCCTCCTAATACCCTTCGAGGCGTAGTAGTCTCGAACGGCCTGCACCCGAGCCTCGTGCCTTAAGTTCTGAAGTAGGCGCTTGCACTCGTTTTCGACAACCATACACGCGGCCTCCTGCTCTCCCTCTAAAACCCTGTAGAAGGTCTGCAATCAAACAAGACAACACTGATTAGTACAATCACTAGGTACTGTTGATTTTTAATTTCGTAAAGGAGAAATTACCCAAAACCGATGGAACACAATGTCGGCCACCGTCTCGCACAAGACACCGTCGACCCTCTCCTCCGGCGGGGCCGGGGCAACCGAGTACAGCTCCCAGGTCAGTGCTAGCTGTGGAACCGGACCCTCACCGGGCAACGTGACCCACCCAGGGAAGTGCTGCCGGCAAAGCACACCAAGGACCTGGTTGGGCCTACGGGAACCACGGGGGCGTACCCAGCCCCTGCAGTATGACAAGGCCAACACATTAGATATTAATTTGAAGGAACATGAAGGCAAAAGGTTAAAAAATAGTAAATGCACTTACTTCAACCCTTTAGGCGCAATCAACCACCTCTGGTCAGGGGTCGTCGGCACGGGCGGGAGCTTTGTACAGCCACGCTTGTAGACCTTCTTGCCCTTCTCAACCAGCTCATCGTCGTTGTAGCTATCTTCTGAAAAGGTGTCCTCGCTACCATCCTCCGAGCCACTAGCCTCCGGAGTCTCGTGGGAAGAAGACTCCGGGATCGGAGTCTTCTGGGATGAAGACTCCGGGACCTGGGACGAAGACCCCGTGACCGGAGTCTTCTAGGACGAAGACTCTAGGACCGGACTCACGTGGGGCGAAGGGTCGGCGACCCGAGTCTGGTGGGGCGAAGGATCAGCGACCGGAGGCTCATGGACCGGAGTCCGAGGGTCCACGTAAGACGGAGCACTCCTGCGGTCGGGTGAATCAGCTGAGGGTGGCGGCGAGGAAGGCGTAACAGCCTTCCTACCTCTCCCACTGCCACGTCCACCTCTACCAGCCTTCTTCGTCCTCCCCCGACCTCTCCCAGCCGTAGAAGAAGCGCCCGCCGCAGCTGTCTGCATACCATCTTGCACCGCTCTCCGGAGGGGCTGCGCTGCAATAATGCAACCACCCCTCCCAGTAGCACTCGCAGGAGGCTCGGGGCGCTCTGGACCCTTGCCCACCATCCTGTCAACACCTGCAATGACAAAAAGTAAACGAAATTATTACAACATAAAAAAATTGGATACCTGACATGAACATAATAATATGTATATAATTTAAGTGTATCATAATCATGAACATAATAAAAATACACCCGATCAACACAAATATATATGGGGTCGTGGTGTGGGTCGGGGTGTGGTGTCAGGGTGTCGGGGGTCGGGGGTAAGGGTGGGTGTGGTGTCAGGGTGTCGGTGGTCGGGGTAACAGGCTGGGGTGAGGGTGTGCGAGAAGTTGATGTATAGTGACGGGTGTCAGGGCGTTCCAATAAGAACTAGGAGTTTATGGTGGGTTATCGGTTAAGCCTCGTGAGGGAAGGGTGGCTGTAGGGGTAGAGGGTATGAAGGTAGGGGCATGTCGGTTGTCGGGTGTAGGGCCCCGGGGGGTTGAGGGTAGGGGTCAGTGGGGTCAGGGCGGTTATGTCGTAGGGGGGGGTGTAGGTAGGGGGGGGTGGTGTGTCAGGGGTGTAGGGGTAGGGGAGCCGGTCGGGGTGTGGGTTTGGGGTGGGTCAGGGTGGAGGTTGGTAGGGGTAGGGGTAGGGGTGTGTGTAAGGGGTAGGGGGAGGGGTAGGGGTAGGGGTGTAGTGTGACGATGAGGGGTGTCGGGGGTAGGGTCGGGTCGGGGGGATCCAGTTTATTGGATTAGTTTTCTTATGCGGTCGTTTCCTACTATCCTGCGTGATGATGGATGGAGGTGATATGGAGGAGGAGGAGGCAGAAGCATAAAGTCGAGTGTCTGAGGAGTATGAGGTGCTGGAGGAGCAAATTCTTTTTATTCTTGCTTATTCTGAGTATTCTTATGTATTATGTCGTGTGTCTTCTGAGTATTGTTATGCTTATGGTCTTACTTATTAATTATTCTTATTTTATTCGGTCTGATGCTCTTCTTATTCGTATTCTGTCGTTCTAATAATCCGACTATTTCATCTCCTTCCTACTCTGCTTCTTACGTTATGCTTCTTCTTGTTCTTCTTGCTTCTTCTTCTGTCTTCTTCTAATCCTTTTAGCTCGTCTCTTATTTGTTCTGCTTTCTTGGCTTCTCCACTCCTCATGTTTCCTCCCTCCTCCTTCTACTTCTTCTTCTAAACTAAGACTAAAACTAATCTAAAATAAACTAAACTAAAATAAACTAAAACTAAAACTAATCTAAAATAAACTAACTAAACTAAACTAAAACTAAACTAATATAAAATAAACTAAACTAAAACTAAAACTAAACTAAAACTATAACTAAAACAGAAACTAAACTAAAAGAAACAAAAAGAAACTAATAAACAAAAAAAGGGGAGGAGCTCACCTGGTGGAGGGGGCGGCGGACGGTTGCGGCGGGCCGCTGGAGGAGGCGGCGACCCGATGGAGGGGGAGGGCGCGAAGGGGCGGGGGGGGCCGCGGCGCGGTCGGCCGACGTGGAAGAGGCGGCGGAGCACAGCGGTGGAGGTCGGGGAGGGGTGAGGCGGGGGGCGCCGGCTAGAGGACGGGGTCGGCGGCGGCGGGCGGGCCGGTGTGGGTGGGGGATGGCGACGGAGGGGAGGGGGGCGGGGGGGGGGGGGGCGGGGGTGACGGAAGGGGCGGCGGCGGGATGCGGGGGATGTAGGGGGGCGCAGGGGAGGAGTGCGGGGCGGCCGGCTACGGCAGACGGGGTTGGCGGCGGCGGCGTGGGTGTGGGTGGGGAGGAATGAGAGAGTGGAGAGAAGAGAGGGGGGCGGGACGGCCGTTAACATACCCGCCTCTTTGCCGTCAGCCAACGGTCGGCAAAGTTTCTTTGCCGTCCGCTTGCGGACGGCAAAGAGGTGGAGCCGGTGGGCTTGAGTTGGTTAAACAATAACTGGACCCACCCACCTCTTTGCCATCTGCTAGCGGACGGCAAAGATTATTTACCATCAGCCAGCGGACGGCAAAGAACAGGCTGATGGCAAAGACTTTGTTTGCCATCAGCCATATCTTTGCCGTCTGTTTTCTTGTGGCTGACGGCAAAGACCTTCTTTGCCGTCAGCAAGCGGACGACAAAGAATTAGCAGACGGCAAAGAAGTGGATTCCAGTAGTGCCTGTCTTCAACGTCACAGCAGAACTCTCAATGAAAGCACCAATGTCGGTGTCAAAACCGGCGGATCTCGGGTAGGGGGTCCCGAACTGTGCGTCTAAGGTCAATGGTAACAGGAGACGGGGGACACGATGTTTACCCAGGTTCGGGCCCTCTCTATGGAGGTAATACCCTACGTCTTGCTTGATTGATCTTGATGAATATGGGTATTACAAGAGTTGATCTACCACGAGATCGTAATGGCTAAAACCCTAGAAGTCTAGCCTGTCTGATTATGATTGCTCCTACAGACTAAAACCCTCTGGTTTATATAGACACCGGAGGGGACTAGGGTTGTACAAAGTCGGTTACAGAGAAAGGAATCTTCATATCGAACGCCAAGCTTGCCATCCATGCCAAGGAGAGTCCCATCTGGACACGGGAGAGAGTCTTCTGTCTTGTATCTTCATGGCCCATCAGTCCAGCCCATGTCACGTAGCCCGGACGCCCGAGGACCCCTAAATCCAGGACTCCCTCAAGGGGGTTCCGGTAACCCCCGGTACTCCGAAATTCATCCGAATCAACCCGAACCATTCCGGTATCCGAATGTATCCTTCCAATATATGAATCTTTACCTCTCGACCATTTCGAGACTCCTCGTCATGTCCGTGATCTCATTCGGGACTCTGAACAAACTTCGGTCATCAAAACACATAACTCATAATACAAATCGTCATCGAACATTAAGCGTGCGGACCCTACGGGTTCGAGAACTATGTAGACATGACCGAGACACTTCTCCAGTCAATAACCAATAGCAGAACCTGGATGCTCATATTGGATCCTACATATTCTACGAAGATCTTTATCGGTCAAACCGCATAACAACATACGTTATTTCCTTTGTCATCGGTATGTTACTTGCCCGAGATTTGATCGTCGGTATCATCATACCTAGTTCAATATCGTTACCGGCAAGTCTCTTTACTCGTTCCGTAATGCATCATCCTGCAACTAACTCATTAGTCACATTGCTTGCATGGCTTCATATGATGTGCATTACCGAGAGGGCCCAGAGATACCTCTCCGATACTCGGAGTGACAAATCCTAATCTCGATCTATGCCAACCCAACAAACACCTTCGGAGACACCTGTAGAGCATCTTTATAATCACCCAGTTACGTTGTGATGTTTGATAGCACACAAGGTGTTCCTCCGGTATTCGGGAGTTGCATAATCTCATAGTCAGAGGAATGTGTATAAGTCATGAAGAAAGCTTTAGCAATAAAACTTAACGATCATTATGCTAAGCTAACGGATGGGTCTTGTCCATCACATCATTTTCCTAATGATGTGATCCCATTCATCAAATGACAACACATGTCTATGGTCAGGAAACTTAACCATCTTTGATTAATGAGCTAGTCAAGTAGAGGCATACTAGGGACACTTTGTTTTGTCTATGTATTCACACATGTATCAAGTTTCCGGTTAATACAATTCTGGCATGAATAATAAACATTTATCATGATATAAGGAAATATAAATAACAACTTTATTATTGCCTCTAGGGCATATTTCCTTCAGTCTCCCACTTGCACTAGAGTCAGTAATCTAGATTACATTGTAATGATTCTAACACCCATGGAGTCTTGGTGTTGATCATGTTTTGCTCGTGGAAGAGGCTTAGTCAACGGGTCTGCAACATTCAGATCCGTATATATTTGGCAAATCTCTATGTCTCCCTCCTTGACTTGATCACGGATGGAGTTGAAGCGTCTCTTGATGTGTTTGGTTCTTTTGTGAAATCTGGATTCCTTCGCTAAGGCAATTGCTCCAGTATTGTCACAAAAGATTTTCATTGGACCCGATGCACTAGGTATTACACCTAGATCGGATATGAACTCCTTCATCCAGACTCCTTCATTTGCTGCTTCCGAAGTAGCTATGTACTCCGCTTCACACGTAGATCCCGCCATGACGCTTTGCTTGGAACTGCACCAACTGACAGCTCCACCATTCAATATAAATATGTATCCGGTTTGTGACTTAGAGTCATCCGGATCAGTGTCAAAGCAAGCATCGACGTAACCTTTTACGATGAGCTCTTTGTCACCTCCATAAACGAGAAACATATCCTTAGTCCTTTTCAGGTATTTCAGGATGTTCTTAACCGCTGTCCAGTGATCCACCCCTGGATTAGTTTGGTACCTCCCTGCTAAACTTATAGCAAGGCACACATCAGGTCTGGTACACAGCATTGCATACATGATAGAACCTATGGCTGAGGCATAGGGAATGACTTTCATTTTCTCTCTATCTTCTGCAGTGATCGGGCATTGAGTCTTACTCAACTTCACACCTTGTAACACAGGCAAGAACCCTTTCTTTGACTGGTCCATTTTGAACTTCTTCAAAACTTTATCAAGGTATGTGCTTTGTGAAAGTCCAATTAAGCGTCTTGATCTATCTCTATAGATCTTGATGCCCAATATATAAGCAGCTTCACCGAGATCTTTCATTGAAAAATTCTTATTCAAGTATCCTTTTATGCTATCCAAAAATTCTATATCATTTCCAATCAATAACATGTCATCCACATATAATATTAGAAATGCTATAGAGCTCCCACTCACTTTCTTGTAAATACAGGCCTCTCCAAAAGTCTGTATAAAACCATATGCTTTGATCACACTATCAAAGCATATATTCCAACTTTGAGATGCTTGCACCAGTCCATAAATGCATCACTGGAGCTTGCACACTTTGTTAGCATCTTTAGGATCGACAAAACCTTCTGGTTGCATCACATACAACTCTTCTTTGAGAAATCCATTAAGGAATGCAGTTTTGACATCCATTTGCCAGATTCCATAATCATAAAACGCGGCAATTGCTAACATGATTCGGACAGACTTAAGCATCGCTACGGGTGAGATGGTCTCATCGTAGTCAACTCCTTGAACTTGTCGACAACCTTTCGCAACAAGTCGATCTTTGTAGACAGTAACATTACCGTTAGCGTCAGTCTTCTTCTTGAAGATCCATTTATTTTCTATGGCTTGCCGATCATCGGGCAAGTCAACCAAAGTCCACACTTTGTTCACATACATGGATCCCATCTCAGATTTCATGGCTTCAAGCCATTTCGTGGAATCTCGGCTCATCATCGCTTCCTCATAGCTCGTAGGTTCGTCATGGTCTAGTAACATTACTTCCAGAACAGGATTACCGTACCACTCTGTTGCGGAACGTACTCTGGATGACCTACGAGGTTCTGTAGTAACTTGATCTGAAGTTTCATGATCATCATCATTAGCTTCCTCACTAATTGGTATAGGCATCACTGGAACTGATTTCTGTGATGAACTACTTTCCAATTCAAGAGAAGGTACCACTACCTCATCAAGTTCTACTTTTCTCCCACTCACTTCTTTCGAGAGAAACTCCTTCTCTAGAAAGGATCCATTCTTAGCAACAAATATCTTGCCTTCGGATCTGTGATAGAAGGTGTACCCAACAGTTTCTTTTGGGTATCCTATGAAGACGCACTTCTCCGATTTGGGTTCGAGTTTATCAGGCTGAAACTTTTTCACATAAGCATCGCAACCCCAAATTTTAAGAAACGACAGCTTAGGTTTCTTGCCAAACCACAGTTTATACGGTGTCGTCTCAACGGATTTAGATGGTGCCCTATTTAACGTGAATGCAGCTGTCTCTAATGCATAACCCCAAAACGATAGTGATAAATCGGTAAGAGACATCATAAATCGCACCATATCTAATAAAGTACGGTTACGACGTTCGGACACACCATTACGCTGTGGTGTTCCAGGTGGCGTGAGTTGCGAAACTATTCCGCATTGTTTTAAATGAAGACCAAACTCGTAACTCAAATATTCGCCTCCGCGATCAGATCATAGAAACTTTATTTTCTTGTTACGATGATTTTCTACTTCACTCTGAAATTCTTTGAACTTTTCAAATGTTTCAGACTTATTTTTCATTAAGTAGATATACCCATATCTGCTCAAATCATCTGTGAAGGTCAGAAAATAACGATACCCGCCGCGAGCCTCAACACTGATCGGACCGCATACATCGGTATGTATTATTTCCAATAAGTCCATAGCTCGCTCCATTGTTCCGGAGAACGGAGTCTTAGTCATCTTGCCCATGAGGCATGGTTCGCAAGCAACAAATGATTCATAATCAAGTGATTCCAAAAGTCCATCAGCATGGAGTTTCTTCATGCTCTTTACACCAATATGACCTAAACTGCAGTGCCACAAATATGCTGCACTATCATTATCAACGTTGCATCTTTTGGCATCAACATTATGAATATGTGTATCACCATGATCGAGATTCAAAAAAAATAGACCACTCTTCAAGGGTGCATGACCATAAAAGATATTACTCATATAAATAGAACAACCATTATTCTTTGATTTAAATGAATAACCGTCTCGCATCAAACAAGATCCAGATATAATGTTCATGCTCAACGCTGGCACCAAATAATAATTATTCAGGTCTAAAACTAATCCCGAAGGTAGATGTAAAGGTAGCGTGGCGACGGCGATCACATCGACCTTGGAACCATTCTCGACGCGCATCGTCACCTCGTCCTTAGCCAATCTTCGTTTGATCCATAGCCCATGTTTTGAGTTACAAATATGAACAACCGAACCGGTATCAAATACCCAGGCACTACTATGAGCATTAGTAAGGTACACATCAATAACGTGTATATCAAATATACCTTTATTCACTTTGCCATCCTTCTTATCCGCCAAATACTTGGGGCAGTTCCGCTTCCAGTGACCAATCCCTTTGCAGTAGAAGCACTCAGTTTCAGATTTGGGTCCAGACTTGGGATTCTTCTCGGGAGCAGCAACTTGCTTGCCGTTCTTCTTGAAGTTCCCCTTCTTTCCCTTGCCCTTTTTCTTGAAACTAGTGGTCTTGTTAACCATCAACACTTGATGTTCTTTCTTGATTTCTACCTCCGCAGCTTTGAGCATAGCGAAGAGCTCGGGAATTGTCTTATTCATCCCTTGCATATTATAGTTCATCACGAAGCCTTTGTAGCTTGGTGGCAGTGATTGAAGAACTCTGTCAATAACACAATCATCCGAAAGATTAACTCCAGCTGAGTCAAGTGGTTATGGTACCCAGACATTCTGAGTATGTGTTCACTGAAAGAACTGTTCTCCTCCATCTTGCAGCTATAGAACTTGTTGGAGACTTCATATCTCTCAACTCGGACATTTGCTTGAAATATTAACTTCAATTCCTGGAACATCTCATATGCTCCATGACGTTCAAAACGTCTTTGAAGTCCCGATTCTAAGCCGTAAAGCATGGCACACTGAACTATCAAGTAGTCATCAGATCGAGCTTGCCAGACGTTCATAACGTCAGCATCTGCTCCTGCAGCAGGCCTTTCACCCAGTGGTGCATCAAGGACATAATTCTTCTGTGCAGCAATGAGGATAATCCTCAAGTTACGGACCCAGTCCGTGTAGTTGCTACCATCATCTTTCAACTTAGCTTTCTCTAGGAACGCATTAAAATTCAAGGGAACGGTAGCACGGGCCATTGATCTACAACATAGATATGCAAAAACTATCAGGACTAAGTTCATGATAAATTAAGTTCAATTAATCATATTACTTAAGAACTCCCACTTAGATACACATCCCTCTAGTCATCTAAATGATCACGTGATCCATATCAACTAAACCATGTCCGATCATCATGTGAGATGGAGTAGTTTTCAATGGTGAACATCTCTATGTTAATCATATCTACTATATGATTCACGTTTGACCTTTCGGTCTCCAGTGTTCCGAGGCCATATCTACATATGCTAGGCTCGTCAAGTTTAACCCGAGTATTCCGCACATGCAAAACTGTCTTGCACCCGTTGTATGTGAACATAGAGCTTATCACACCCGATCATCACGTGGTGTCTCGGCACGATGAACTGTCGCAACGGTGCATACTCAGGGAGAACACTTATACCTTGAAATTTAGTGAGGGATCGTCTTATAATGCTACCGCCGTACTAAGCAAAATAAGATGCATAAAAGATAAACATCACATGCAATCAAAATATGTGACATGATATGGCCATCATCATCTTGTGCCTTTGATCTCCATCTCCAAAGCACCATCATGATCTCCATCGTCACCGGCTTGACACCTTGATCTCCATCGTAGCGTCGTTGTCGCCTCGCCAACTATTGCTTCTACAACTATCGCTAACGCATAGTAATAAAGTAAAGCAATTACATGGCGATTGCATTTCATACAATAAAGCAACAACCATAAGGCTCCTGCCAGTTGCCGATAACTTTTACAAAACATGATCATCTCATACAATAACGTGTATCACATCATGTCTTGACCATATCACATCACAACATGCCCTGCAAAAACAAGTTAGACGTCCTCTACTTTGTTGTTGCAAGTTTTACGTGGCTGCTACGGGCTTCTAGTAAGAACCGTTCTTACCTATGCATCAAAACCACAACGATTTTTCATCAAGTGTGCTGTTTTAACCTTCAACAAGGACCGGCCGTAGTCAAACTCGATTCAACTAAAGTTGGAGAAACAGACACCCGCCAGCCACCTGTGTGCAAAGCACGTCGGTAGAACCGGTCTCATGAACGCGGTCATCTAATGTCGGTCCGGGCCGATTCATCCAACAATACCGCCGAATCAAAGTTAGATGTTGGTGGTAAGCAGTATGACTATTATCGCCCACAACTCTTTGTGTTCTACTCGTGCATATCACCTACGCATAGACCTGGCTCGGATGCCTCTGTTGGGGAACGTAGCACGCAATTTCAAAAAAATTCTACGCTCACGCAAGATCTATCTAGGAGATGCATAGCAATGAGAGGGGAGAGTGTGTCCACGTACCCTCGTAGACCAAAAGCGGAAGCGTTTAGTAACGCGGTTGATGTAGTCGAACGTCTTCACGATCCGACCGATCCAAGCACCGAACGTACGGCACCTCCGTGTTCAGTACACGTTCAGCTCGATGACGTCCCACGAACTCTTGATCCAGTTGAGGTCGAGGGAGAGTTCTGTCAGCACGACGGCGTGGCGACGGTGATGATGAAGTTACCGGCGCAGGGCTTCGCCTAAGCACTACGACGATATGACCGAGGTGTGTAACTGTGGAGGGGGGCACCGCACACGGCTAAGAGAAGACTTGGTGTCCCTTTGGGGTGCCCCCCTCCCACGTATATAAAGGAGGGGGGAAGAGGAGGCTGGCCCAAGGGGGCGCGCCAAAGGGGGGAGTCCTACTTGGACTCCCGGTCCAAGTAGGATTCGCCCCCCCCCCTTTCCTATTCCAACTAGGAGAAGGAGGGAAGGAGGAAGAGGGGAGAAGGAAAGAGGGGGGCGCCGCCCCCTCCTAGTCCAATTCGGACCAGCCATGGGGGGCGCGCGGCCACCCCTTGAGGCCCTTCTGTCCTTTCCACTAAAGCCCATTAAGGCCCATTACTTCCCGGAGGGGGTTCCGGTAACCCCCGGTACTCCGAAATTCATCCGAATCAACCCGAACCATTCCGGTATCCGAATGTATCCTTCCAATATATGAATCTTTACCTCTCGATCATTTTGAGACTCCTCGTCATGTCCGTGATCTAATCCGGGACTCCGAACAAACTTCGGTCATCAAAACACATAACTCATAATACAAATCGTCATCGAACGTTAAGCGTGCGGACCCTACGGGTTCGAGAACTATGTAGACATGACCGAGACACTTCTCTGGTCAATAACCAATAGCGGAACCTGGATGCTCATATTGGCTCCTACATATTCTACGAAGATCTTTATCGGTCAAACCGCATAACAACATATGTTATTCCCTTTGTCATCGGTATGTTACTTGCCCGGGATTTGATCGTCGGTATCATCATACCTAGTTCAATCTCGTTACCGGCAAGTCTCTTTACTCATTCTGTAATGCATCATCCTACAACTAACTCATTAGTCACATTACTTGCAAGGCTTCATATGATGTGCATTATCGAGAGGGCCCAGAGATACCTCTCCGATACTCGGAGTGACAAATCCTAATCTCGATCTATGCCAACCCAACAAACACCTTCGGAGACACCTGTAGAGCATGTTTATAATCACCCAGTTACGTTGTGATGTTTGATAGCACACAAGGTGTTCCTCCGGTATTCGGGAGTTGCA
This sequence comes from Thinopyrum elongatum, assembly GCA_011799875.1. Classification (NCBI taxonomy): domain Eukaryota; kingdom Viridiplantae; phylum Streptophyta; class Magnoliopsida; order Poales; family Poaceae; genus Thinopyrum; species Thinopyrum elongatum. The sequence goes on along the minus strand of CM022299.1, from coordinate 630,506,417 downwards.
TAATCTCATAGTCAGAGGAATGTGTATAAGTCATGAAGAAAGCTTTAGCAATAAAACTTAACGATCATTATGCTAAGCTAACGGATGGGTCTTGTCCATCACATCATTCTCCTAATGATGTGATCCCGTTCATCAAATGACAACACATGTCTATGGTCAGGAAACTTAACCATCTTTGATTAACGAGCTAGTCAAGTAGAGGCATACTAGGGACACTTTGTTTTGTCTATGTATTCACACATGTATCAAGTTTCTGGTTAATACAATTCTAGCATGAATAATAAACATTTATCATGATATAAGGAAATATAAATAACAGCTTTATTATTGCCTCTAGGGCATATTTCCTTCAGATATTGTGATGTTCTATGAGTTGTGATGTTCTAAATTTTTGTTGCGATGGAATTTGCAGGCTTTGTGGTGTCGCATTTCATCGGAGTGACCGTCGTCCGACGCGTTGGTCCCTGAGCATCCCTCTGCTGTTCGACTACTTCCCCTACAGCCGAGGGTGAGCTACAAATCCATCTCCTTCTCCATCTTTTTCATGTCACTAGATTTTCTTTTCTCATCAAGTCGCGTAACCTAGGCGTCTCCCGTCCGAAAGGGTTGCATCGATAAATATGCATTCAATTGCATATTTATCACCGCGGCTCTTTCGGATTGTCCAGCGTTTTCCACGGACAGCCCGAGGATGTGTAGATTGGATACGTTCTCCATGTTCTACCCCGTTCCGAGACAGGATTTCGGCGGCGCCTTCCCATTGTTCTCCGGAGCACATTCTCTCGGCTATTTGTAGAGACGTGTATCTAGAGAACAGCGGGGAGGTGCTGCCGAAATTTTGTCTCGAAACGGGGTAGAATGGAGAACGTACTCAATCTACACATCCTCGGGTGGGATTAGGACCCATCTTTACCTATTGGAGATGTAGGTGGATTCAACGCGGTAGAAAATGAAAATTTGATGTGATTAATTTAAATGAATCCTTAATTTAGTTGTGTGGCTCCCAATAAAGGAGAGGATGGCAGATAATCAGTGGATGTATAGTGGTTTTATCCTTTGAAATCGAGTAACATCAGAGTGGATCGCGAAAACCGATGTGTATTTGAAGGAGATATTCCGTAGTCCTATGAGAATTATCCCACCATGCCCCTGTGCGAGATGTGCCAGACGTCACCGTAGAAATCAGAAGGACAGGACTGACCACCTTCGCACGCACGGATATATGCCAAACTTTGACATGCCGCCGATAAACTTAGCCGATCAGGACCGTGGTAGAGAGGAGGTGATGCGACAACGAATCCATGGTTATGCGGATGACGGGGTCAGGGACATGCTAGATGATGTCATTGCTGCAGAAACGGCACATGCGACACCTTCAGAGAATGAACCGGAGGAGCTGGAGGCAACCGCAAAGGCCTTCTTGGAGGTCTTGGCCTCGTCGAAGAAACCTCTTTATGCGGGTGTGAAAATATCTTAGCTGGATGCCATCTCGCAACTGATTGCAGTCAAGGCTGAGTACGGCTGTAGCCAGAAATGCTTCGAAGCATTCCTGGGAGTATGGGCTAACAGCCTCCCTGAGGGTCATGAACTGCCGAAAAGCATGTACGCTACAAAGAAAATCATGAAGGCACTCTCTATGGAATATGAGAAAATAGATGTTTGTCTGAAGAATTGCCTTTTGTTTAGGCACGAGTATGCGGATGACAAGTACTGTAGGGAGTGCGGTTCGTCTCGGTACCTTGAGGTGGTCGGTGAGGATGGTGCAAAAAGGCAGCTAGCCATCCCCGCTAAGGTTCTTCGGTATCTCCATTTCATAGAAAGACTGCAGCGCCTTTTCATCACGGAGGAGTCTGCCAAAATGATGAAGTGGCACAAGGAAGGTATAAGGTACAATCCAAATAAAATCGTACATCCATCGGAAGGCGAAGCATGGAAGTCGTTTGATGAAGAATACCCCGAGGAAGTAGCCGAGGCTGGGAAAGTCAGAATAGCCATATCAGGTGATGGGTTCAATCCATATAGTATGTCGTCCAATCCATACAGCTGCTAGCCCGTGTTTGTAATTCCACTCAATCTCCCTCCCGGTGCCCTAATGCAACGCAAGACCATGTTCTTGTCGCTCATCATTACGGGGCCTAAATACCCGGAGAAGCAATTGGGTGCGTTTATGCAGCCGCTGGTGGATGATTTGCACCATTCTTGGTACTTTCCGAGGTTGACATACGACCGGGATCTACAGAGAAATTTCTTGATGAAAGTTTGGTTGCACTATTGCATGCATGACTTTCCCGGCTATGCTCTATTCTGCGCATGGTGTACAAGTGGGAAGATGCCATGCCCAATGTGCATGCAGGCTCTGCGAATGATTTGGCTGAGTAAGGGTGGCAAGTATGTAGCCTTTGACCTGCATTGACAGTTCCTCCCTCGAGACCATCCAGACAGGGAAGACAAGAAGAACTTCACGAAAGGCCGGGTTGTCCATGAAGTAACCGAGATTCCAACATTTTCGGGGGCAGATGTTCTTGCTCAGCTAAAAGCTCTCAAGCCTAAAGTCAAAGCCAAAGCCAAAGGCGACGCACAACTGGACTCACATTGCCCACTTCTCAAAGCTTCCCTATTTCAAGGACCTCAAACTTCCTTACAACATCGATGTGATGCACACCGAAAAGAATGTCGCAGAGTCCCTTTTCCGCATGATCCTCAACATTCCTGATAAGACAAAGGATAACGTTAAAACTAGAGCCGATCAACAGAGAATTTGTGATAGACCACGTCTAAACATGAAGCCTCCCACAGGTGGTCAAAGAAACTGGTTCAAGCCAGATGCTGACTTTGTCCTTAAACCGCCAGAAAAGAAGGAAGTAGTTATCTGGCTGAAACAAAATTTGAAGTTCACCGATGGTTATGCATCGAATATAAGTAAGGGAGTCAATCTTTCAACGGGCAAAGTGACCGGCCTGAAGAGTCATGACTACCATGTATGGATTGAGCGGATAATGCCGGTGATGGTTCGAGGCTACGTCCCCGAGCATGTCTGGCGAGTGCTTGCCGAGCTAAGCCATTTCTTCCACACGCTCTGTGCTAAAGAAGTAAGTAAAGACGTGATTGAACAATTGCATAAGAAGGCACCGGAGTTGATAGTCAAGCTAGAGAAGATCTTTCCGCCAGGCTTCTTTACTCCGATGACACATCTCATTCTGCACCTCGCGAACGAGGTATTGTTGGGGGGCCTGTGAAGAATTGTTGGCAGTACGACCCTGAGAGACAGAACAAGCATCTCCGACAGAAATATGGAAACAAAGCTAAGATTGAAGCTTCCATAGCTGAGGCAGTTATCCTAGAGGAGGTGTCAGACCTCAGGACATCGTACTATCTAGCCCAAGTATCAACCCAGGCTCCATCTATTCAACGTGCAAGGTGGCAGGGCTGGGGCCTCGAAATCTTATAACATGCCACGACAAGAGTGGGCGGACCTCATGTTCTATATCTTGCACAACATCAAGGAAGTTGAGGAAGTGTGGATGAGGTAATACCACTACACCATTCCTTTATGTCTTCCACAGCATCATGTTCTATGTTCACTTAGTCCCGGTCTAACACCGCTTTTCTTCTTTTAGTGATTTCGTTCAAGAGGAATGGATGGGAATGAATCCTCCTACTGAGGTGGAGGCACTTACTCTTCTCCGTCATGGAAACCCTAGACGTAAAAATTTTGTTGCTTGGTTCATGGAGAAAGTAATTTTCCACATTCCCCTATTAAATACCTAGTTCAACATTTATTAGTTAACCGAACTAATGCACCCAGCAATTTCAATTATACTTGTAGGGAAAAGATCCAAACATATCTATGGATGATGAATTGAGATGGGTTTCCATGGGTTTTGACCCTGCCGTCATGACATGTAAAAAGTATGATGTGAATGGGTATCGCTTCCATACAGAGGAGCACCAGAACAGCCGGCCTGATCCCAAAACTATAAATACCGGAGTGTACACCCCCGTCAAAATTCAGTAGACTACTACGGAAGGGTACAAAATATATACGAGATTACATTCCACAAAGGGCGCGAAAACCTAAGTCTGCCTGTGTTCAAATGACGATGGTTCGATCCGCGGGAGGGGCAGAGACATACGCCTTCCATTGGTTTGGTCGAAGTTAAACCATCAACCATCTATGCAGGAGCCGATCTCTTCATTGCGGCTACCCAAGCTACACAAGTTTATTATCTGCCTTACCCATGCCAGAAAGAGTACCTAAAGGGTTGGGAAGTTGTGTTCAAGGTGTCGCCACATGGTAAGATACCGGACCCGAACGAAGACGATTACTACAACATTAACCCCATGACATACAAGAGAGTGTTCTATCAAGAGCAACCTGATGATGATGTGGTCAGAAACGATGACGCTAGACCTTTGGGTGATGATGATGTGGATCCAAACGACGACGATGCACGGAATGTTGGTGAGACCATTGTCAATGAAAATGACATACTTATGCTAGAAAAGTTAAACGAAGACACTGACGACGAGGAAGAGCCTCCACCTCCGTCAGACAATGAAGATGATATGATTGATAGTGATGATGAGACCGACCGAGAAAGAGGTTACAACAGTGATGATTCGTATGGGTTCTAGCAGATGTACGTTTCAAGTCTTTTTTTCTATGGTTTAGGAATATGCCTTTTTATGCTTTTTTATTAATGTGTTTATTATTCCTTATTATTATGTCTTTTCCTTCATTTTTAATGTACTAATTGTTTATTCTCTTTTCAATGCAGGTTCGTGGAACATGGGCAAGGGGAAGGCCGACGGCGTGGGTTTCCTACGCAAGGTCGTCGGCATGCCTAGTCGGAGTGGTCGAGCGAGCGGCGTATCTTCCCCCCCCCCCCCCACTACTGTACCAATGACTCCTCATCGGGAGGTCGAGGAAGAGGTGCCCCTAGAGGAGGAGGGGGTGGGGGGAGAGCCCCTAGAGGGCGAGGGGGTGGGGGGAGAGCTACTACAGGGGGTCGCGGCCAGAGAGAGCGCACCCTCACCGACTTAGGGGTGTTGTCTTCAAGGCCCTCCTCTAGTGAGGTACCCTCTGACGAGGAGGAGGAGGACGAGGAGGTTCAGGAGGAGGAGGTTTGGGATGGGGCCGAGGAGGAGTAGGAGGAGGAGGAGGAGGTTGGGGAGGGGGACGAGGAGGAGGAGGAGGCAGGCGAGGAGGAAGGTGGTGGCAGGGATGATGGTGGTGGCAGGGAGGGGGTTGGCAACAAGGGGTGGCTGCGTGGTAACGCAAAGCTACCAAAGCAGATTCCTGCTACCGAGGAGCAGAAGTGGCTCATTGAGCCCACGGGGAAAGAGTAAGTGCCACTTTATAATAATTTCATTCTTTTGCTTGTCACATGCTTATATTTTTCTTTATTTTGCTTGTCACATGCTAATATTTGATTCTTTTGCAGCAACTGGATATATCCTAAAGGGGCCCGTATTCCCAACGGCCTCATCACCGTCTTGCTGAAGGTACACTGGCCGGGGCTGTACTGTCCGGATCCAGTCAGGCACCCGGACCATCGGGTTTTGGCCACGAGCTGGGACCACTGGGAAGCGGCCCCCCACGTGGACCATGAGACCCATGCCAAGGCCGTGATCACTAATTTTTGGGTGAGTTCTCTTCAGAAGCACAAGTCCATTCTGGTTTCATGAATGATTTAACTCATGGCTTCTTCCATTCTGGTTTCATGAATGATTGTAGAAATACTATCGAGTTCTTCCGGAGCACAAGGCCACTGCTGACCAGGTCGTGCTTCGCCAATGCAAGAAGAAGGCCCGCCAGATGCAGTACGAGGTGCGCTGGGTGGCCATCTCTACATACTATCACGACTCTCTTGGTGTGAAGATGACCAAGGAAGAAGCGCGGAGGATGGGCATTACCTTGGAGAGGCACGAGTACTTGGCGGTAAGTATAAAAGATTTTTCATTCCGATGTTTGTGGTACATTTCATTGTTTCGTGTTGACATACCATTATGCTTTCATTATGTAGGTGTGTCCAAATTGGTGTTATGGAAAAGACGAGTCCTGGACGGCATTGGTGGATTTGTGGTGTGATAAGGATGGAGCCTGGGCGGCTACGAGCATCAAAAACAAGGCTAACCGAGGGAAGGAGGGAGTACATGCTCAGGGAAACCGAAACCACTTTCTCCACAAGACACTTCATGTATGACTAACCTCATTAAACATTCTTCTTCTTCTATTTACCGTCACTTTCTTATGTATGACTAACCTCTGTTTGGTGGTGCGGGAGGAGAAACTGAAGCGGCCGCTCTCACACATGGAGGCGTGGGAGATCGCCCATACGCGGAGGAAGCCCAAGCCTGGCGAGGCCAAGTACTACGGCAAGACCGTGGAGAAGAAGAAGGCCTACTCCGAGGGGTATCTGAGGTTACATCCTGGCACACCTGACCCCATTGCGGCGGATCTGGACGAGAGGGTGGTGGTGGGCATGGGGCCTAAGGAGCACGGTCGGGAGGCGCTTCTGGATGCTGTGATCACTCCTTCTATCTCCTACACACAGCTTCGAGCTACCGACCCGAGCCTGAGCCAGCGCACGAGCACGCCCATGACCAGTGCGCAGTCACACTCCCTCTTTGCTGAGCGGCAATCTGTAAGTATTTTCTCTCTTATCTTCATTGCTCACTTTATTTCCCGCATTGGGATGTTTTATGAGTTCCATCATGTCATACCGTTGGCCTACATGGAGTACACACGCCAGGAGACCATGGCGTGGCACGCGAGCCTTTTAGCAGTGCATGAGCACAACTCTCGCATGATGGCAGTTAGTTTGGCCCCTTTCATTTCACTTCTATATTTGCACTTGCATTTCTTCTAACATTCTTGTTTGCTTGGTCAATTAACATGCAGCACGTTGTTGAGTGCATGGCGGCCGGCAGGGTTCCTCAATTGCAACCAGCACCATCTCCTCCACCACAACAAGTGCTGCTTACCTTTGAGGAGTTTCTGGCACAGAACCCTGGCCCCTCGCCGGTTAGTACATCCCCAAACTATTCACCCAAAGCATACCGTTTATTCAACACAATCATATATCCCCTTAACATGTCTTTTCAACATCCAGGGAACCGGTGGATCTACCGTTGGTGGTGGTGCTGGTCTTAGCACCATTCCCGAGTCACTGAGCCCGATCACTCCGATCCACGGAGGCGGAGGCGGTGGCAGTGGCGGTCTTGGCGGTAGCGCTGCCGCTAGCAGTGACAACCTGGGCTTCGGCGGACTTGGCGGTGACGACCTTGGCGGTGCTCGATGTGCTGGCGCTTAAGCCTTTGTGTTCTTTACATGACTTGTGGTCTTTTATGGTCCTTTAGATGACTTGTGTGCTTCTTTATATGCTATTGTTGTTTGTGATGATGCTTATGTTTTGCGATGATGCTTATGTTTTGTGATGATGCCTATATTGTTGTGACGGTGGCAGATGATACTTATATGTGTTCTATATGTCTATTTGCATCATATATATCTGCAGTATATTTGAATTAAATTGAACTCAAAACAAACAGAAAAAAGAAAAAAAAAACCAGACACAAACTATGCCGACGGCCTTGCCGTCGGCATAGGGCTGGCGCGAGCTACCAGTGGGCGCCACGTGGCACCTATGCCGACGGCTAGGCCGTCGGCATAGGTGCCACGTGGCGCCCACTGGTAGCTCCTGGGGCAGGCCTATGCCGACGGCCTCGCCGTCGGCATATCCCTGCCCCAGGAGTTACCAAGAGGCGCCACGTGGCATATGTATGCCGACGGCTAGGCCATCGGCGTATATGCCACGTGGCGCCTCCTGGTTGGACAGCACTTGACGGCGGCTCCGACAGCCACCGTTAGGCGGGGGATGTTGCCGACGGCCTCGGCCGTCGGCATAGATGTACGGACGCCGTCGGGATATCATCTATGCCGACGGCCTTTCTATGCTGACGGCCTCCCGGGGTACGCCGACGCATATGTTGCCGACGGCCCTATGCCGACGGGGGCCGTCGGCATAGGCATGTCCCGACGGGAATCAGGGCTAGCCGTCGGCATAGGGGTTTATTCCGGTAGTGATTAACACCATCATCAAGGTTTTTCCCCTAGCGACTCTTGTTGCCACGGACGCTAATGATAAGGAAGATGGAGGTGCAACAACGGCTGCAGTTGACGCCGCTACACTTGAATAGAAGGAGGAGGGAGCTCCGCCGCCAGAATAACACAGCCAAAATAACAGCTTGATGAAATCTGTGTGGTGAAATTCTTCGGTCGAGTAAATCAGTTTGAATTCAACAAAACATTTCTCGAAAGAAAATTGGAGGTGAAAAACGAAATATGGCAAAATCATATGGCTGGCTTCGACCCACTTTCCAACTCACGAGATGATTTGCATGTCTCTTTCTTTAGCACGAGAAGCTTGCCTGCCAAGGAAGCTAGTAGTAGCTCACTCCTTTGCTGTCAACGCTATCCCAAAATCAGACCGGCCAAGGAAAATTCAACAGGGCGAAGGTGTACACCAAGTACCATGAGCGCCACATACACTACGGCTGACAGATGGACCAGGAGAATCCGCAAGCCGACCCGTCAGGCACTCGCTGCCGCAGTACGTGCGTAGGCGTGGTTGTGCGCGCGTCACTGTCGAAGGAAGGCTCGTGTGCGGGTACAGATGACCACATGCTCGAATTAGAGAACAGGAGAGAGTTTTGACATTTGACTCGCATAGCAGCACTCATCCGCTGGAAGTTTGGAGCTCCCTGCTTTTGCAACAGAAACAACCGAGCACACACGATCAGTAGCAGAAAAGACCTGAGCTTTCTCTAAGCTGGGCAATAGAGTGAGCTGAGAGAGCTGAGCAAGAAAGGGACAAGGACGGGAAAAATAGTACTGTTGAAGCGTAGCAGGGCAGCCATGGGGTTTTGCTGTGGTCCTTCGGATGTCCAGGTGCTCCCCAAGAACAACTCTTGGGCGTCCTCGTCCTCGCCGTCCGCTAAACATTCCGGCGATGGTGGCAAGAAGAAGCAGCCGCAAGCCGTAAAGAAGGATGGGAAAGAGAAGAAGATGAGCAACCTTGACCGGGCCGCCATGGCGATGCCCCGCCTACCCTTCCATTCTCGACCCGGCCTAATTTAATAGATTATGCAGATTTCGGAAAAATAGTGCATACATACACAATCCTGTAGGTTCTCTTCTTAGCTTACGCCTAAGTTTGCCTCGGTTGTTCCAGTGAAGATTTCATTTGTTCTGTGGCCACGTGTATTATTTTATTCATTGACGGGTTGGTTGATCCAATTGCAGATGTTCTTGTTAATTTACTACTCCCACCATCCCATAATACATGATGATTTTGTAAGCCAAAACAGCTTACAAAAACGTCTTACATTGTGGAACGAAGGGAGTAGTACACATTACGTTCACTGTCATCAGGATATTATTTGTTTCCCTACTTTTTTCTTGGATTATTACTCCTCTGGCTTGAGTGAACTTACTAGGTTGGGTGAACGAAAACATGATCTTTCTTGTCTTTTTCCTTGTGGAAGGTGGAGGTGTGATGCAGAACTAAGCAAAATCAAAAGAGAATTTGTCATCCAATAAATAAAGAGATGTCTAAACGGAAGTACTTTTTTATCTTCAGGATTCTGCTTCATCAAGACAAACCCAACAAAAGATTAGTTGATGATTTTTTTTAAAACTGAATTGGGCATTTTTATCCTAGTTTCTACGTATGTAACAGTGTTTACCCCATTAAGATATTTCGGCCACATTTTACCTTGGAGTTGTTACATTGTGTCAAGTTTAACCAAATTTAATGGTTTGCCTCTAGTTCTGACTGGTCGGCTGCACTTGTTAGGCAACGTGGCTGGTTACCGGTATTCCAACTAGATAGCATAGACCAGTCGGGTGCGTCCTCCCTACCTGCGCAACGCAGCCATGTGCTCGAATGAAGCAAACAAAAAATGATAAAAGAAATGGAGATGGAAGGAGAGTTCCGAGTAGCTGGAAGTTAGGAGTCTGCCACTTGTGCCTGTCAATGTGACCTCTCACCTCCCATATAAAGGTCACCAGAAACCCCTACTCTTCCAATAAAAAGACACATTAAACAACTACTTTTTTCATGAATAGACTGAGTTGAGGAGAAGTTTGGAATTAAGTTCAAACAACAAAGAAAATTAATGGTACCACTAGAATAAAATTTTAATTTAACACAGGCAAAAGTTAATGCTCGTGCAACGAATCATAACCACCAATGCAATAGAAAATAGGGTAACTAGAACAAAACTTTACATATCAGATAATAAATCAGGGCAACCAATTGACTAAACAAATACACAAAGTAAAACCAGTGCTCCTAGAATAAATCATGACTACGGCTGGGCAACATGAAAGTGAAAATGAAAAATATTCGGGAGAAATAAGCACAAGCTAAACAAAACTAGGTAAAATATGTTTAGTGAGATTATTGGATCCAGCTGAATAGTTTGCATTCTTCTTCTTTTTTTGCGAGTTAATAGGCTGCCTACAACCAAACATTTCTCTATAAAAAACAAAAGGTGAAATATAAAATATAGCAAAATCGTATGGTTATCTTCCACTCAGTTTCCATCTGAGGAGATTTTGGCAGGGCTTCACTCTAGTCCACATGAGCAAATTATTTCTCCAAGAAAAAATAATAATAAATGAAGGGAGCTTGCCAAGTATAAGGCCAAGAAAATTCAAGAGGCCACAATAAGTACCAACTACCCCATATACCAAACGGCCTAAGAGCATTGTTAATAGTACAGTCAGCTGATGGCTATATGATGTTGTCAAGTCATCTATAGCCAAGCTTATACCTAGCAAGTACAATAGTTAGATACAAAGATATGTGCTACTCCCTCTGTTTCTAAATGTAAGTCTTTTTAGAAACAGAGGGACTACTTTATTACTACATAGCCCATGTATAGAACAAGGGCAATCTCGGCTGAACCATTACAGCATATGAGATAAACACCTATGACTAAGTGTAAATTTTCCGTAAGAGTGCCTTCAAGAATAAATAATCGCCCTTGTGTCGTCATCATGTTCGTCTGAAGATGATCAAAACAAGGATTTACATCCTGGTTGCCGAAACTAACCACGGAAGGTTAGCACATTAGCAAGGATACAAGACCCTCAACAAGGTAACAACGCAAGGTCAACACTGCCGAGCCTACTGATCAATCAAGAAGAAGAGTTTTCACTCTAGAGATTGAAGTCGTGTTCTAGTCATCAACTTGAAGGCGGATCTTCTGAGGTCACCCCAGCCCGTACTCCACGCCAGGGCAGAAAGGTAGACCACCACCCCATCTATCGGGGTTCGGCCATGACACGGTGCGGATCTGACCGCAATCACACCATACATATGCAAACCAACCTTGAACATCTTCCATGACCCCGGGGCTGCTGCCCCAATATCCTCTGCGTGAGCAGTCAGCATAGCATCACGCCCCACTCGACCTATGACTCATCGTCGCCCAAGGCCGCCGCCACGACATCTATGACACATAGCTTGCTTGCATCTCTGTGCTAGCCTAGCATGTCGATCCAACCCTCCTGGACCTCCCCGATGGTGATGTGCTGGAATGCGAGCTATTTGCGAAGGTGCATGATTCCTACCACAATTATTTCCCCTGTAGCGAGATACGCCTCTCCCATGGATCTGCTTGCCGATGGGAGTCAAGCCGCTGCAGTCGGCGCCATTAACCCCATCATCAAGATTTCTCCCCTAGTGGCTCATGTTGCCACGGACGCCAATCATAAGGAAGATGGAGGCGCAACAACGGATGTAGCTGTCGCTGATACACTTGAATAGAAGGAGGAGGGAACCCTACCGCCATAGGCTCTGCTTTCTCCCCTTCCTTACAGCCACCGAAGATGCGAGGTAAAGAGGATAGCGCATCGGCATGCGTCACTGCCGTCGCCACTACTGTTGACAGAGGGAGTGGTAAGCAGAACTAGTACTCATGAAATAAGTCATTGTTCGTAACTACAGCAGAACAACGCGAAAGTGAAAACGCAAAATAAGAAGACACGAACAGTTCATACGCACTATTGAAACACAGCCAAAATAACAGCTTGATGAAATATGTGTGCTGAGATTCTTCGCTCGAGTAAATCATTTTTTTTCTTGTTTTTCTTTTTTTTCTGCGTGAAAAACTTCTGATTTATTCATGTTTAATCATGACATTAGAATGAACACCATAAATAATAAAATTATATCCAGATCCGTAGACCATCTAGCGACGACTACAAGCACTAAAGCGAGTCGAAAGCGCGCCGCCGTCATCGGCCCTCCCCCGCCAAAGTCGGGCAAAACTTGTTGTAGTAGACAGTCGGGAAGTCGTCATGCTAAGGCCCCATAGGACTAGCGCGCCAGAATAGCAACCGCCGTCGATGAAGAGTAGTGTAGATAGGAAAGATACAACCTGAAGACACACGAAGTATATGAACGATGACCAGATCCAAGCAAATCCACCAAAGACGGATCCGTCGGAGACAAACATCGACATGCCACCGACGATGCTAGATGCACCACCGGGGCGGGAGATAGGCAGGGATAACGTTATTTCATCTCCAGGGAGCTGCCGCAGTCTCGCCTTACTGAGCAGGACGCAAAGCCTAACAAATATTCAAGAAACTACTAAAAACGGAGCCCTCCCACCGGCAAGGGCCGGCATCCACCACGCCCACATAACACAGCCGAAATAACAGCTTGATGAAATATGTGTGGTGAAATTCTTCAGTCGAGTAAATCAGTTTGGATTCAACAAAACATTTCTCGAAAAAATGTTGAAGCTGAAAAGGAAATATGGCAAAATCATATGCTTAGCTTCGACCCACTTTCTATCCCACGAGATGATTGGCATGTCTCTTTCTTTAGCACGAGAAGCTTGCCTGCCAAGGAAGCTAGTAGTAGCTCACTCCTTTGCTGTGTGACGTCTGTACTGTGTTTAGAAAAAATTAACATCTCACCCTTGTGCTGGCCACCCTTAAAGACAAACACGTGGTAGTACAGCTATACAACCAGGTCGAAGGCGAGAAATATGGAAAATCTGCACCACATTGTGTCGGGCGACACAGAAGTGTACCGTGCCGTCACGGGATTGAGCATGTAGTAGTAGTCTCCTAGTCATCTAGGAGCAGGAGACCGTTGCATGACTGGCATACAGTGGCCTGGTACAGATGGGCGGAGCACCGGAAGCATGTGGCTGACGAGGCTAAGGACATATGGGACAAATATCTGACCTTGTAGACGAACATGCCAGGGAAGGCCTGCCAGGGAAAGTAGTACTGGAGGGAGAGCCTGTGAGTGTCAACAATGGCCTGCCACGCACGGCAAACACACTATGACGCGACGACATCACGCCCGGACAGACAGCTAAGAATGCAGAATTTTTACGGTGCAACATACTACACAATATAATGAGTAGTATTTAGTAGATCCAATGATCAATAGTGATCCGTCAAATATTTGCTCAGGGACATATTGGTAATTCCTGATTAGACATAGATTTGTTCTTTCCTAGTTTTAATCATAATTTATCAATCTAATTAATTAAGTTAATCACATCCCATCCGATGGGACACCGTTCGTCCGCTATTCGCGACTACACGCGGCCACAAAATGTCCATGCAGTGCGCCGGCGCAAGGACTTCCCCTATATACTGACTCCGGCGCAGCTAGTTGTGCGTGCACAGAATAGCACAGCTCGGTGTGGCAAGCGATGCGCTAGCCGGTTTGATTTTCATTTGATTAGCTGCAACGGCAAGGCGGCAGACGGTGCCATGGCGAGCAAAGCGGCGCGGGTGTGCGACGTCTGTCTGCAACGGCGGGCGAGGTGGTGCTACTTGTCCGACACCTCGGTGTACTCCGTGAGAGCCTCGCGCTGAGGCACGAGCGGGTGCCTCTGCGGCCCACGTTGTTGCTGCTTCCTCGGGCTGCTGGAGCGGCCCTGCGGGAGAGACGACAACCGGAGTTTTGATCCCCTACTCGCAGGCCAAGAGCCTCCAGTCAAGGTGGCGCGTTGTCCCGGAGGCGTCTGGCTGGGACTTGCCGGAGGAGCAGAAGTGTGACGCAACGAGGAAGACCTAGTGTATCGCGTGCCCATCTTCGACCCCGCACTCCCAGAGCTCTACACGCCGCCACCGGCCTTGTAATCACACTGAGTTGAAGCGATAAAGAAAAGTCACCGGGGAGGCAGGAACGATACGTGCCCGTGGCCATCGACAAGGATCTCGGGTGCATATTTGTGTCACGAGAGCAAGCAACGATCCGATTGTGGCGTACGTGCGTGACGTGCTTTTGTATTCAGCCAACCGGCGACGAGTTTGCTAGCGAGGTAACCTACATCGTTGTGTACATGCGGTACAGGCTAAGCTGAGAACATAAAGCAAGACCGTCAGCTCCACTTCATCGTCTTGGTCGTCGATCGTCGCATGTCACCGAAGAGTACTGGCAACGTGGCCCGAGCCAACAGATGACCCTTAACTAGTCAATATACTACCCAAAACCTCTAGTAGTACTGGTTCATATGGGCCCTCCAACCCACATAAATGAATGGCCCAAATTGACTTGATGCACTGTAAAAGGTCTCGAAGAATGTCGAGGAGCACATCATAGGGGAAGCACATTCCGTTGTCGTCGCCGTATGTGTCCATCATCATGATGGATCAATGACAAAATTGATCGGTCGACAACCAGTTTCGCTACTGTGTGCAGGGCACGTATACTAGTAGAAAAACTACTTTACGTGAGATACATTAGTCCCGGTTTGTAAACGGACCGGCACTAATGTGACCATTAGTGCCGGTTCCAACGGCTAGGCGGGCAGGCATCATTAGTCCCGGTTCGTGTTGAACCTCTAGTACCGGTTCGTGCCACGAACCGGGACTAAAGAGGTGGTGGCAGGCTGGTGTCAGGCTGGGGCCCCAACAGGCCCTTTAGTCCCGGTTCGTGGCACGAACTGGTACTAGATGCTCACATTTAGTCCCGGTTTGTGTCATGAACCGGGACAAAAGGTTTTCCTATATAAACCCTTCGTCCAGCTCGCGATCGAGCTCTCTGTTCTTCCCCTTTCCTCTCCTCTCTGTTCTTCCGCAAAGCTCGAGCTCATCCTTCATTTTGCCCAAAATTTGTCAAGATTTGAAGGCCCCCCATCCATCCAAGTGAGATCACAAAGGTTAGCAACTTTGTCATTTTATCTCTCATTGCTTGATTAGCTCTTGCAATGCTCTATAAGTATAGTGATTTGTGCGTTTTAGTTTGGGAGTAATTATATGTGGTAGTTTATTTGATTTATATGCAATTTGAGCTCAAATTAACTCTTTGTTTGCATATATAGGTGTGGTTTACTTAGTGCCTTCCCGTCCCCGTCTTAACCACCGTCGATCGCCCGCACCGTCCTGTCGCCGGCACCACCTTGGTGAGCCTCTTGTTCTTATCTTTTTTATTAAAAAAAAATCATGTTTGTGTGATTTAGATATATAGTTACTTGTATAATTTTCTTACCCGTACGTTGTTTGTTATACATAGTGGCATGGTTTTGATATCCGTCCCCGTCGGCCCTCATCCAGGTTATGATTCGGATGTGGTATATTCTCTTTTATAACTATTTGTTGCATTTCGTGTTTATGACAAATTATGCCCATCAAGTTGACATAGATATTTTTATCTAGGAGGTATGTGAACCGGAAATTCCAACCGACCCTCTTGTCGAGAGGTTAAATTTAGTTGAAAAAGAAAATGAGTATTTGAAAGAAAAATTGAAAAGAATTGAAGAATAGAAGATGAAACTGGAGTTGTATGTTGCCGATGTCGTCGATGATCACAAGATCAAGATGGAGAAAATGCGCTTGAAGATTAGAAAGATTAGAAAATATGCCATTGATAGTGAGGCTTGGTATCATTATGTTGTTGGATCAATTGTTACCTTAGTTGCGATCTTGATCGCATTTGTTGTTGCATTTAAATGCTTTAGCTAGAGAGTTTGTATGTTGTTTTATGAGAATAAGTGTGTATGAACTTTATGTATGAACTTGTATTAATTTGGTCTTTTCAGTGTTGTGTAATGAAGATGAGCCAGCAATGGATGTACGATGACCGATGCTCTCCCCAGTTCGTTAAAGGCATGCATACTTTTCTGATTGCGGCTGAGGCAAACAAGCGGGCGGATGGTTTTATGTGTTGTCCATGTGCTGTCTGTAAGAATGATCAGAATTACTCTAAGTCAAGAACCATTCACGTCCACCTGTTTGAGTCCGGTTTCATGCCCCACTATAATGTTTGGACCAAGCACGGAGAAAGAGGGGTTATGCTGGAAGACAATGAAGAAGAAGAGGACGACGACAGCTATCCTGGCCATGGGTTCCCTGAATACGATGGTACAATAATGGGGGAAGAAGCTGAGCCGGCAATGCGGGAAGAAGCTGAAAAAGAGGCATCAGATGAGCCCGCTAAGAATCTTGGTCGGGCCATTGCCGATGCAAAGAGAAACTACGCAAGTGAAAAGGAGAGGCTGAAATTGCAGCACATGTTAGAGGATCACAAGAAATTGTTGTGCCCAAATTGTGAAGCTGACAAGAAAAAGCTGGGCACCACACTGGAATTGCTGCAATGGAAGGCAGAGAATGGTGTATCTGACAAGGGATTTGAAAAGTTGCTGATAATGTTAAAGAAGATGCTTCCAAAGGACAACGAATTGCCCGACAATACGTACGAAGCAAAGAAGGTTGTCTGCCCTCTAGGATTAGAGGTGCAAAAGATACATGCATGCCCTAATGACTGCATCCTCTACCGTGGTGAGTACGAGGATTTGAATGCATGCCCGGTATGCGGTGTGATAACCCACAAGTATAGGGGATCAGTTGTAGCCTCTTTCGATAAGTAAGAGTGTCGAACCCAACGAGGAGCTAAAGGTAGAATAAATATTCCCTCAAGTTCTATCGACCACCGATACAACTCTACGCACACTTGACGTTCGCTTTACCTAGAACAAGTATGAAACTAGAAGTACTTTGTAGGTGTTGTAAGCTAGGTTTGCAAGATAATAAAGAGCATGTAAATAAAAGCTAGGGGCTGTTTAGATAAAGAAACAACTAAGTTAGTTTTAGTAGAGAGCTTTTTGTCACAAGAAAGTTATTTGTCCCTAGGCAATCGATAACTAGACCGCTAATCATTATTGCAATTTTATATGAGGGAGAGGCATAACCTAACATACTTTCTCTTCTTGGATCATATGCACTTATAATTGGAACTCTAGCAAGCATCCGCAACTACTAAAGATCATTAAGGTAAAACCCAACCATAGCATTAAAGTATCAAGTCCTCTTTATTCCCATACGTCATAACCCACTTATCCGTGTTTGTGTTTCTATCACTCACGCAACCCACCATCAGCAAATCATGAACATATTGCAAACCCTACAGCGGGGATCCCTCACGCTTGCGCGACACGGAGAGCACCATAGGACAGCACCAATAATAAAACATGCAACTCAAACCAATCACGATCATCAATCAACCCATAGGACAAAACGGATCTACTCAAACATCATAGGATAGCCATACATCATTGGGAAATAATATATAGCGTTGAACACTATGTTTAAGTAGAGATTACAGCGGGTAAAAGAGGGGTTACACCGCTGCATAGAGGTGGAGAGAGTTGGTGATGACGGCGGCAAAGTTGTTGGTGTAGATTGTCGTTGCGATGATGGCCCCATCGGCATTCCGGCGCCACCGGGAGAGAGGGGGAGAGAGCCCTCCTTCTTCTTCTTCTTCCTTGACCTTCCCCCTAGATGGGAGAAGGGTTTCCCCTCTGGTCCTTGGCTTCCATGGCGGCAGAGGGGCGGGAGCCCCTCCGAGATTGGATCTCTCTCTCTGTTTCCTTCTGTTTCTGCTCTCCCAGCTTCTGCCCTTTAACCGTTTCTTAAATTCCTAGAGATCCGTAACTCCGATTGGGCTGAAATTTTAACACGATTTTTATCCGGATATTAGCTTTCTTGCGCCAGAAGAAGGGCACCAACCGCCTTACGGGGTGGCCACAAGGACCAGGGGCGCGCCCTACCCCCTGGGGCGCACCTCCCGACCTTGTGGGCCCCTCGGGCATCGTCTCGCGTTGATTCTTTTTCCCAAAAATCACATATATTCCAAAAATAATCTCCGTAAGTTTTTATCCTGTTTGGTCTCCGTTTGATATGGGTATTCTGCGAAACAAAAAACATGCAACAAACAGGAACTGGCACTGGGCACTGGATCAATATGTTAGTCCCAAAAATAGTATAAAAAGTTGCCAAAAGTATGTAAAAGTTGTAGAATATTGGCATGGAACAATCAAAAATTATAGATACGACAGAGACGTATCACGGTGCAATGCGCTATAAGATCAGCTACGATGACTGTCGGTATCAAAACCGGCGGATCTCGGGTAGGGGGTCCCGAGCTGTGCGTCTAAGATCGATGGTAACAGGAGACGGGGGACACGATGTTTACCCAGGTTCGGGCCCTCTCTATGGAGGTAATACCCTACGTCCTGCTTGATTGATATTGATGAATATGAGTGTTACAAGAGTTGATCTACTACGAGATCGTAATGGCTAAACCCTAGAAGTGTAGCCTGTCTGATTATGATTGTCCCTACGGACTAAACCCTCCGGTTTATATAGACACCGGAGGGGACTAGGGTTGTACCAAGTCGGTTACAGAGGAAGGAATCTTTCATATCCGAACGCCAAGCTTGTCGTCCATGCCAAGGAGAGTCCCATCCGGACACGGGAGAGAGCCTCCGGTCTTGTATCTTCATGGCCCATCAGTCCGGCCCACATTACGTTGCCCGGACGCCCGAGGACCCCTTAATCCAGGACTCCCTTAGTAGCCCCTGAACCAGGCTTCAATGACGATGTGTCCGGCGCGCAGATTGTCTTCGGCATTGCAAGGCGGGTTCCTCCTCCGAATACTACAGAACAGACTTCGAGTGCAGCAAACGTGTCCGGCTCTGCAAAACAAGTACCACACACAACCGTAGAGAGTATAATATTCCACGAGTCCAATCTGCTGACAACTTTTTGTAACGCGACGCCACGTTCTTGCACGGTCATTATTTTGAACTGTTTTTCTTTTCAGCCTCTCGCTCCATGTTTTGAGAAGCGGTTTTATTGGCATGTCTTGTCAAAGCAGAGATCATGTCCCCTTATTACGGGATTCCCATCAATACGGGTGAGGGTAACCCAACCGTCCCGTTGGTATGATTCCTTGGGAATAGGCAGGTTTTGAGGCTCAGGAGGGGGCATTTTGATATTCATTGCCTTTATAAAGGGGCGCGGACCCGTCCTTCTCCCCTATGCCTCATCCTTTCCAACCTCGAGCTCTAGCACCCAAGGTTTAATTTATTCGTTCCGAGCCTCCTAGTCATGTCCGGACCCAACCCTCAAGGCCGGTGGGTGGCTTCCTCCGTTACAGAGGAGGATATCGCGAAGCTCCGGGCGGCAAAATACCTGACCGCGGAAATCCCCCACAGGCTCCCTGCTCAAGGGCAGGTCATTCCTACCCCCAGATCCGGCGAGAGGGTCGTATTCATCTCTCACTTCCTCCAAGGGCTAGGGTTCGCTCTCCACCCCTTCGTCCGCGGACTCATGTTCTATTACGGGATAGATTTCCATGATCTAGCACCGGACTCCTTTCTTCACATCTCGGCGTTCATCGTCATATGCGAGGCCTTTCTCCGTGTTCCCCCACACTTTGGCTTATGGCTCAAGACCTTTAATATGAAGCCGAAGGTGGTCGATGGGAAGCAAGCGGAGTGCGGCGGTGCGATGGTGAGCAAACTCACCCACACACCTTGGCCAAAAGGCTCTTTCCCGGAAACCTCCAACCTATGGCAACAGGAGCGGTTTTACATCACTGAACCCCGTGGTACCAAGTGGGCAGCTACACCTGCGTTCCGGCCTGGCCCTCCATTACGGCTCGCATCATGGATTAATAAGGGGCTGGACTGGGGATCAACGGACAAAGTGCAGACGCTACAAAGCCGCATCTGGAGCCTCCTTGAGAAGGACACCGGCCTCATCGATGTAATTCAGGTTATGTTAGTCCGCCGGGTCCTGCCGTGCCAGTGACGGCCCCTCCGTATGTGGGAGTTTAATCCGGAAGGACCCTGGACTCTTCAGCACTTCTTTGGCACGACGCACAAAGGAATGTGGAAGTTATTCTTTGGGACACGAAAACAGTGGACCGAGGACATCGGCCTCGACTGCAACCATCCGGATACCTCGGTAAGCCCTCAACTCCCGAACACAATTTAGTTAGAAATCTCGCAACAATATACTGAGAAAACCATCTTTGACCAGGGCTGGATCAAGAAGGCGGAAAGAATTAGGTGTTCGGCCCCTCTTCCTGAAGACTCAGCGGATCCTGTGTTAACAAGGATGCTGGCTCCAGCGCCATACCAAGTGTCGGTAAAGGGGGACAAAGAGGAGAGCAATAAGGCCAAAGGTGGCCTCTTTTCTAAAGGTACACCAGACACTCCGTCCGGGGAGATTGGAGCTCCCCCTTCCGGAGACAATAGAGAAGGAGAAATCGACATCCCCTCTCCCGATGGGAAGAAAAGGGCCGCTTCCGAAGATCTGGAAGCAAGGGCTCCTAAGCGAGGGAAAATGTCCCTATCAGGTGGCTCGGGCTCTGAAGACAACGTTGTCGCGCAGTTCCTCCGTAAGGACAGGCCTTTAGCTAAATCGTAAGTGAACAGGGGCATCCGAAACATATCCCATTGCTTTCTGGTTACCAGGGTAACATTAAAATGTATGTTTTGCAGTCCGGCACGCAGCCTTCCTCAGCAGTCCTCCTCTTCGGGGGATCTTCTTCCGGAGATGATGGAAAGCGAGACGCCTCCACAAACCTTCTCGCCCGACAAGGCAGACGACTCCGAGGTGTCGTCCCGGAGGATCTCTCCCGACCAACAAGCAATGCGAGGGATGATGAAAACTACACCCGAAGGTGATACTTCGACCGTCTGGAGTCCGGGGCATGCAGCCCCAATGGGGACCAACAATAAAGGGCCTGGACTATCCGGTTTACAGCCAGGGATGACTCTTGAGCCGGGTAAACACGTTCTTTCGAAGGGAGTCCATACTCCCGTGGCCGTTCCCAGGGATCCTGGGGCGCCGGATACAATGACGGGCATGCTGCAACATGTGTCCGTTTCAGAGGAACATCGTACCTTAATGGGTACGGTAGTTGAGAGGATTCTGTCCGCGAGAAGCGAATTGAATGAATCCTTCATGAGCCTGCTAAGGGGCTTCGAGGTATGCAATGTAATATTTTTAATTGCAGTTCAATGTACAAAATGTACCTGTGTATAGATAATAGCCCCTGAGACTCTGGTTGGCGTCCGAAGGGAGGCGATCAGAGGATCAAAAAAGATATTCCCAGGAAATAATCTGATAGATTGGAACACAGGCTGTTTCATCCATGATGACTGCCCAAGCAACAGAAGGTGCAAGGCTGAAGCAGAAACTTGAAGTGGCGAAGGACGACCTCACACTTATTAACAAGCAGCTTGACGAGGCGCAAGGTATGTTATTTGGGGCAGTCAGTATATGTAAGTATGATAATATGAGCATGACGCTAAAAATTGTATACTGAGATATGTATAACTGCAGATAATGCTGCCGCAGTTGAGGCCCTACGGGATGAGCTTGCCCGGGCCAAGGAGCAAGCCAGGATGAGTGAGGCGGCTGCCACGAAGGCAGCTGCTGAGTTAAAGGCCGAACAGGCTGCTCGGCGCCAGTGCGAGAAGAGAATATCTACCATGACGCACGAGCTAAAGGATGCCAATGTCCGATGTGAATTCCTCAAGAAGGATAACAAAGCTAGAATGGTCGAACTCAACAAGGCTTTACAAGAGGCGAGAGAAACCCGGTCCGAATCTAGAGCGGATCGGGAAGAGGTCCGGCAAGCTGGGGAGATAGCGACCGGTAAGCCTTTCTTATTACAGACTAAATTCGGCGATCCGAAGTATGCCCCCCTTAATCAAATGTGGAGTTCTCCAGACGCATTCTTGGACTTGCCGAAGAGTGTCTCCGATGCAGCGCAGTTTTTCCAAGCGCAAGAAGGATGTGCAACGGAGAAGCTTTTCTGGTCGCAATTCAGCATGCCGAAGCGTTCGCTGTTGCTGAACGAACAGATGGCCCAGTGGGCCGAGCTCCACAAAATATCCGGATCTGCCATGAAGGACGTCGTGGTCCGGCTGTGGCCGACTGAGCCAATTCCGAATAGTTATTTTGGTTTGGTGCAGCGACTTGTTGATGCGGTGCCACGTATCGACGCTGTTAAGTGGTCAACGTGCATTGAGGGTGCACGGATGGCCTTTGCCCACGTCAAGACGTACTGGGCGAAGATGAAGGCCACTGATATTGCAGCGAAGAGTCCACCCGAGGGCCAGGACTATCATATGCCAGAGCATTATTTTGAGGACGTCCTAGAGGGTGCCCGCTTGATAGAGGGTCAGTGCTCGAAAAATATGATGTTCGAGTGAATATGCCAACTGTGTAAAAACAATGTTATGATATATTAAGGCCATATTTTTATACTTTTGCCTAAAAAGTTTTGGTGCCTCCTGTGCGGCCGTTCTTTATATAATCTGAAAGTTTGCCAGTCGTCGGCTTCAGCCCCCTCGCATATAATACGGGGGTGTTCGGAAAAACACTTGATCACTCTTGACCCAATGTCTTGGTCCATGAAGGAGGTGTCAATGTGGCAAACTAGGCAATCGGACTATAGGGCTTTAACACTTTCACTTAGCCATAGGAGTTTGACGGCGGGTCTACGATATAGCCCCTCGTATGTACGCGTTTTCCCGAATATGGTGCGTTACATAGGTGACCGGAAAAACGGTCCTTCGTGTAGTATGGAAAGAATCGCGAAAGACTCTGATGAGTCATCGAGTGGTTGACCAGCTCTCGCCGCATCATGATAGTCAGTTTTCGGCTTTCTCTACTGAGGTGCTCATCTGGGCAAACCAGGACACAATCGCAGTAGTTCTCCCTTTACTACCCTAGACGATATAGCGGAACGTAAGGTAGTAAGCACAGGAGCCGGGCAACCCAACTATTGACCAAAGACGTGATTCGGAGCTGATGCATATAAGGCCAAACTCGCGACGCCGAAGTATGCTGAAAAGCTATTCGGACTTGTCGGCAACTCATGTGTTGCCGTGTCGAGCCCCTGGCAATTTGTGTCGAGGTGCGTTCGTGAAACAACCAAAGAAGCGAAATTCAGTACGTAGAAAAAGCGAATACTGAAAACAGGTTATGTTCACTGGAATCTGATTGATACGTCAAACGCAATTCTACAGATAATAGCGCCCCTACCCGGGCTATTTAACATGCCGGAGGCCGAGGGTTGAGAAAAAAGGCAATTTACAGGTATAAAATAAAGAATGCGGTCTTACAAAAATCACTAGGCCGTCCTGTCGCACGTCTGCGCTGCCTTGCCTCGGTTAAAGGACTCCTTAGTAGGAATAGCCTTCGGTTATTTACAACGCCGAACTTTCGAAAGAGTCCGTAAGATGACCAGGCTTGGAATCACCTGTTGTAAAGGATAAAAAATAGTTAGAAAAAAAGAAAAAGGATTATGAGGGTGCGGACCGCATTGTAGGCCTGTCCGTACTGTGCCTCCGCCGATGACCATGGTATTTTAAGTGCATAATGATGTATGCGCGGTGTAAACTTCGCGGTTATATAGGGCGGACGACGGAGGCCGAACTGCTAATCCAGCTCTGAGATTGATTGGTCCTGTTTAGTAGAGACCGACAGCTTGACTGCCGATGAGATATGCGGCTTGATAAGGCCGCTGTGTACTTCGACTGCAACAGCCCTAGTACGCTCCTCTGTACGGAGGGAGCGTTCCGTATTTCCGTTTATCGTGATGACGCCGCGTGGACCGGGCATCTTAAGATTGGAATAGGCGTAATGTGGGACCGCATTAAAACGAGTAAAAGCGGAACGCCCGAGTAGTGCGTGATAGCTGCTGCGAAACGGTACAATATCGAAGGTCAAGCCTTCGCTTCTAAAGTTGTTCGGCGAGCCAAAAATGACTTCCAGTGTAATTGAGCCCGTACAGCGAGCTTCTACGCCGGCCACTGCTCCTTGGAAGGTAGCTGTGGTGGGCTTGATTCGTGAAGGATCAATGCCCATTTTGCGGACAGTGTCTTGGTAGAGTAGATTAAGATTACTGCCGCTGTCCATAAGGACTTTCGTGAGATGGAACCCATCGATAATTGGATCGAGGATCAAAGCTGCCGAACTTCCATGACGGATACTGGCTGGGTGGTCCTTTTGATCAAAAGTGATCGGGCAGGCCGCCCATTGGCTTGATTTTGGGGTGCCTGGCTCCTGTGGTGCGCGCTTGCGCTCCTCTGTAGGGATGTGTGTCACGTGTATCATGTTGACTGTTTTTTACTTCGGGGGGAAACTGCTTCTGACCCCCGGTGTTCGGCTGGCGAGTCCCTTCGTCCTCGCTGTCATTGGGCGGCCCCTTCCCCTTGTGTTCGGCGTTAAGCTTGCCGGCTTGTTTAAAGACCCAACAGCTTCTGTTGGTGTGATTGGCTGGTTTATTGGGGGTGCCATGAATCTGGCAGGGCCGATCCAGTATCTTGTCTAAATTGAATGGTCCGTCTCTGTTTGCCTTGAATGGCTTTTTCCGTTGACCGGTTTTGGAGCCGCTGAATCCGGCGTTTACCGCCGTGTCTCGCGTTCCTTCATTATTATTTCGACGCTTATGTTTAGTGCGTTGTGGCTTGCCGTTGCCGTCTCGAATTTCGGAAGTGCCCGGATCACTGGCACTGTTGCTTCTACGAGCGAGCCTGCTATCTTTTCCCGCGCAGAAGCGGGTCATCAGAGCAGTAAGGGCTGCCATGGATTTTGGTTTTTCTTGGCCGAGGTGACGAGCGAGCCATTCGTCGCGGATGTTATACTTAAAGGCCGCTAGGGCTTCAGCATCGGGGCAGTCGACGATCTGGTTCTTTTTAGTTAGGAACCTGGTCCAAAATTTCCTGGCCGACTCCCCAGGCTGTTGGACTACGTGACTTAAGTCATCGGCATCCGGAGGTCGTACATATGTGCCTTGGAAGTTGTCGCGGAAGGCGTCTTCCAAGTCCTCCCAGCTGCCAATAGAGTTTTCAGGCAGACTGTTTAACAAGTGCCGAGCTGGCCCCTTGAGTTTTAATGGGAGGTATTTGATGGCGTGAAGGTCATCACCGCGGGCCATATGAATATGGAGAAGAAAATCCTTGATCCATACCGCGGGATCTGTTGTTCCATCATATGATTCGATGTTTATGGGTTTGAACCCTTCTGGGAATTCATGCTCCATTACTTCATCAGTAAGCAGAGGGGGTGTGCGGCGCCTCTATATCGGGCCACATCACGACGTAGTTCGGATTGAGTTCATCGGCAGTCTTCGGCCCGGGCGCGGTTATGATCGTTACGTTTGGCTTGATAGCCATCGTTGCACGCCAGGGCATGCCCCCGCGATCCGTAGATCGATCTGGATTGACCTGCTCTGTTCTCCAGGTCTCGCCGCAGGTCATATGTTTGTTCCTGAGCTGTAGTGTCCTTGCCTTTACGGCGAGGTAGTATGGGCAGGTGTTCGGCTTGGGTTACCGCTTTGTCCCGGCCACGTAGTGGTCGGTTAGCCGCATCACGCGTTGATGGCATGGGCTCGAGTGCCTCGTCGTCGAATTGGGGTAGCAGTTTACGCTTCGGGTAACCTTTAATGGGGCGCTCGAGTCCGTATTCCTCGGCTGCCAGGACATCAGTCCATCTGTCGTTGAGTCGGTCTTGATCAGCTTGAAGCTACTGCTGTTTCTTTTTCAGGCTCCTCGCAGTGGCTATTAGCCGGCGCTTAAAGCGCTCCTGCTCGACGGGTTCCTCAGGCACGATAAAGTCTTCGTCACCGAGGCTCACCTCGTCTTCGGAAGGTGGAAGATAGTTGCTATCCTCAGAGTCTTCGTTTATGGCCTATTCATCCGGGCTGGCTTGCCCATCTTCCCTATCGTCTTGTTCGGAAGTCGGTTCGACGGGATCTTCTTTGTCTTCGGCCTTATCCAGAGTGTTGTTTTCCCTCGTGCCGGTACTGCTGTCTTTTCCACGGCGTGATTTAGGGCGGCACCGCTGACGTCGGCACTTTGGCCGTGTCTCAGGAGGTGTATCCTCGACTGGATCTTTCTTGTTATCGCCGTTATCCTCTTTGGGGGTATCCACCATGTACACGTCATACGAGGAGGTGGCTGTCCAGCGCCCAGTAAACGGCGGGTTTTGGGCCTGCCCCTCTCCGGCATCGTCGTCAGTACCGTCGATGTCTTCAGAGTCGTAATTGAGCATGTCGGTTAAGTCTTCGACAGTGGCAATGGAGTGGGAGGTGGGTGGGAAACGAAATTCTCCATCATCAGCCTCCAGTTCAAACCGGATATAGTTCGGCTGTGAGTCCCCCGCTAAGGAGCGGGTTTTTAATGAGTTTAGCACATCACCCAAAGGTGAGTGCCGGAAGATGTCCGCGGAGCTGAACTCGATGATCGGCGCCCGATCGAGCTCGGGGGACACGGACACACGCGGTTCGGAACCTATGGCCGGAGACGAATCCGGGGTTCCGGTGACACAGATCTTGTTTGAAGTTGGGTCTATGTGCGGCTCCAACGCTGCTGGGTCTATGTGCGGCTCCAACGCTGCTGGGTCTGTGTGCGGCTCCAACGCCGCTGGGTCTGCGGCTTCCGTGGCGGGGTTGAGCTTCCCGTTTTCGGATGGCGTAATCTGCTCCGGATCTAGGGCCAGAGCAGTTACAGGAGCTATCTCCCAGGTATGGTCCGATGACAGATTTAGGTCATGTTCATCGCGGCGGCAGGGAGCGGCTGCCATGGGATCGAATCCGTCGAAGATCAAGTCTCCGCGGATGTCCGCAACATAGTTCAAGCTTCCAAATCTGACCTGATGGCCAGGGGGTAGCTGTCGATCTGCTCCAGATGACCAAGCAAGATGGCCCGCAGCATGAAGCCGCCGAATACGAAGATCTGGCCGTGGAGAAAAACCTCCCTCATGGCAGCATCGTTTTGGATGACTGATGGAGCCATCGAGTCTTCTAGCGACGACACAGCGGAACTCTCAATGAAAGCACCAATGTCGGTGTCAAAACCGGCGGATCTCGGGTAGGGGGTCCCGAGCTGTGCGTCTAAGATCGATGGTAACAGGAGACGGGGGACACGATGTTTACCCAGGTTCAGGCCCTCTCTTTGGAGGTAATACCCTACGTCCTGCTTGATTGATATTGATGAATATGAGTGTTACAAGAGTTGATCTACCACGAGATCGTAATGGCTAAACCCTAGAAGTCTAGCCTGTCTGATTATGATTGTCCCTACGGACTAAACCCTCCAGTTTATATAGACACTTGAAAGGACTAGGGTTGTACCAAGTAGGTTACAGAGGAAGGAATCTTTCATATCCGAACGCCAAGCTTGTCGTCCACGCCAAGGAGAGTCCCATCCGGACACGAGAGAGAGCCTCCAGTCTTGTATCTTCATGGCCCATCAGTCCGGCCCACATTACGTTGCCCGGACGCCCGAGGACCCCTTAATCCAGGACTCCCTCAATGACCCTGGTGATGTTGAGGGCGAGCGCCCCAGGAAGAAGATTCCTGCCAAGGTGATGTGGTATGCTCCTATAATTCCACGGTTGAAACGTTTGTTCCAAAACAAAGAGCATGCCGAGTTCATGCGATGGCACAGAGAAGACCGTAAGAAAGACAGGAAGTTGAGAGTACCCGTTGACGGGTCGCAGTGGAGAAAAATTGAGAGAAAGTGGCAGGACTTTGCAGAAGACGCAAGGAACGTATGGTTTGGGCTAAGCGCAGATGGCATTAATCCTTTTGGGGAGCAGAGCAGCAATCATAGCACCTGGCCTGTGACTCTATGTATGTATAACCTTCCTCCTTGGTTGTGCATGAAGTGGAAGTACATTATGATGCCAGTGCTCATCCAAGGCCCTAAGCAACCCGGCAACGACATTGATGTGTACCTAAGGCCATTAGTTGAAGAACTCTTACAGCTATGGAATGAAAAGGGTGTACGTGCGTGGGATGAGCACGGACAGGAGGAATTTGACCTACATGCGTTGCTGTTTGTAACCATCAATGATTGGCCTGCTCTTAGTAACCTTTCAGGATAGACAAACAAGGGATACCGCGCATGCACGCACTGTTTGGATGATACCGACAGTATATATTTGGATAATTGTAAGAAGAATGTGTACCTGGGACATCGTCGATTTCTTCCGAGCAGGCATCCCGTAAGAAAGAAAGGCAAGCATTTCAAAGGTGAGGCAGATCACCGGAAGAAGCCTCGCCACTGTACTGGTGATGATGTACTTGATATGGTCAAGGATTTAAAAGTAATCTTTGGAAAGGGTCCTGGCGGGCAATCTGTTCCGAATGACGCTGACGGACGCGCACCCATGTGGAAGAAGAAATCTATATTTTGGGACCTATCCTATTGGAAAGACCTAGAGGTCCGCTCTACAATCGATGTGATGCACGCGACGAAGAATCTTTGTGTGAACCTGCTAGGCTTCTTGGGCGTGTATGGGAAGACAAAAGATACACCGGAGGCACAGGAGGACCAGCAACGTATGCACGGAAAAGACAGCATACATTAGGGTCGTGCCAGCTACGCTCTTACCAAAGAAGAGAAGGAAATCTTCTTTGAATGCCTGCTCAGTATGAAGGTCCCGTCTGGCTTCTCATCGAATATAAAGGGAATAATAAATATGGCCGAGAAAAAGTTCCAGAACCTAAAGTCTCATGACTGCCACATGATTATGACGCAACTCCTTCCGGTTGCATTGAGGGGGCTTCTACCGGAAAACGTTCGATTAGCCATTGTGAAGCTATGTGCATTCCTCAATGCAATCTCTCAGAAGGTAATCGATCCAGAAATCATACCAAAGTTAGAGAATGATTTGGCGCAATGTCTTGTCAGTTTCAAGTTGGTGTTCCCACCATCCTTCTTCAATATCATGACGCACGTCCTAGTTCACCTAGTCAAAGAGATTGCCATTCTGGGTCCTGTATTTCTACACAATATGTTCCCCTTTGAGAGGTTCATGGGAGTCTTAAAGAAATATGTTCATAACCGTGCTAGGCCCGAAGGAAGCATCTCCAAGGGCCATGAAAATGAGGAGGTCATTGAGTTTTGTGTTGACTTTATTCCTGACCTTAAGCCGATTGGTCTTCCTAAATCGCGGCATGAGGGCAGACTGGGTGGAAAAGGCACGCTAGGACCGAAAGCAATAATATGTATGGACGGGCATTCTCTCACTGAAGCACACTACACAATTCTACAAAATTCCTCCTTGGTGGCTCCGTATATCAAGGAACACAAGAATATTCTATGCTCCAAACACCCAAAGTAGTCTGACGACTGGATTACACGTGAACAAACGGGGACTTTTGTCGGTTGGTTGCAGACACGTCTCATGCATGACGACGCTGTTGAAGATGAGCTGTACTTGCTGTCCAAGTTACCATCTTCGAATATATTGACTTTCAAAGGGTACGAGATAAATGGGAATACATTTTACATGATCGCCCAAGATCAAAAGAGCAACAACCAAAACAGGGGTGTCCGCTTTGATGTAGCAACCAAAAGGGGAAAGGACACATATTATGGTTACATAGTGGACATATGGGAACTTGACTATGGACGTGATTTGAAGGTCCCTTTGTTTCGGTGCAAATGGGTCAATCTGACAGGAGGCGGGGTAACGGAAGACCCGTAGTACGGAATGACAACAGTGGATCTCAACAATCTTGCGTACGCAGACGAACCATTTGTCCTAGCCAATGATGTGGCGCAGGTTTTCTATGTGAAGGACATGTCTACCAAGCCGAGAAAAAGAAAAGATAAGGAAGCGAATATATCATATGATGAGCCAAAGCGCCACATAGTTCTTTCAGGGAAAAGAAACATCGTGGGATCGGAGGACAAGATAGACATGTCAGAAGATTACGAAAAGTTTCATGAAATTGCTCCCTTCACAGTGAATATTGACCCGAGCATCCAGTTAAATGATGAAGATTGTCCATGGTTACGGCGCAAAGGGACACACGCGAAGAAAAAGTTTTACACCCAAAGATCCCACTCTGGGATGTGACCGGCTTCACTGTAATCACTTTCTTCTCTAGTGAGTTTCCGGACTTATATATCTGGAAAGTCCCACTTCGGACAAACCGGACGGAATCTTTGCAATAGTTAGGGTACTTATGTGAGATTAATTTCTCATCAATTTTCAACCCTTTCTGACATCATTTGCTATTTTTCTTGCATTTACTGATTTTTTTTAGCTAAATGATCCTGAAATTGAAAAGCACTACAAATGAACTCTGAAAAGGTTGAAAGTTGGCATGGTATCATCATTTCACCCACATAGCATGTGCAAAAAAGTTGAGAGGGTTACAGCAAAAACAGGATGCACTCCGTGTACAAAATGGACAATCTCTTTCGAAGTATCAGGGTTTTGGGCTAAAACTCATCTGTTACAAAGGCATTTCATTTTTTTAAACTTATTTCAACTCCAGACTTTTTGTGCGTTGAGTATGCACCATTCAAAGCCACGTCATCAATTTTCAACCCTTTCTGACATCATTTGCTATTTTTCATGCATTTACTGATTTTTTGAGCTAAATGACCCTGAAATTGAAAAGCACTACAAATAAACTCTGAAAAGGTTGAAACTTGGCATGGTATCATCATTTCACCCACATAGCATGTGTAAAAAAGATTAGAGGGTTACGGCAAAAACAGGATGCACTTCGTGTACAAAATGGACAATCTCTTTCGAAGTATCAGGGTTTTGGGCTAAAACTCATCTGTTATAAAGGCATTTCATTTTTTTTAAACTTATTTCAACTCCAAACTTTTTGTCTGTTCAGTATGCACCATTCAAAGCCACGTCATCAATTTTCAACCATTTCTGACATCATTTGCTATTTTTCATGCATTTACTGATTTTTTTAGCTAAATGACCTTGAAATAGCAAAGCACTAGAAATGAACTCTGAAAAGGTTGAAAGTTGGCATGGTATCATCATTTCACCCACATAGAATGTGCAAAAAAGTTGAGAGGGTTACGGCAAAAACTGGATGCACTTCGTGTACAAAATGGACAATCTCTTTCAAAGTATAAGGGTTTTGGGCTAAAACTCATCTGTTACAAAGGCATTTCATTTTTTTAAACTTATTTCAACTCCAGACTTTTTGTGCATTCTGTATGCACCATTCAAAGCCATTCCATCAATTTTCAACCCTTTCTGACATCATTTTCTATTTTTCATGCATTTACTAATTTTTTTGAGCTAAATGACCCTGAAATTGAAAAGCACTGCAAATGAACTCTGAAAAGGTTGAAACTTGGCATGGTATCATCATTTCACCCACTCAGCATGTGCAAAAAAGTTGAGAGGGTTACGGCAAAAACTGGATGCACTTCGTGTACAAAATGGACAATCTCTTTCGAAGTATCAGGGTTTTGGTCTAAAACTCATTTGTTACAAAGGCATTTCATTTTTTAAAACTTATTTCAACTCCAGACTTTTTGTGCATTTAGTATGCACCATTCAAAGCCACGTCATCAATTTTCAACCCTTTCTGACATCATTTGCTATTTTTCATGCATTTACAGATTTTTTTGAGCTAAATGACCCTGAAATTGAAAAGCACTACAAATGAACTCTGAAAAGGTTGAAAGTTGGCATGGTATCATCATTTTACGCACATAGCAAGTGCAAAAAAGTTGAGAGGGTTACGGTAAAAACTAGATGCACTTCGTGTACAAAATGGACAATCTCTTTCGAAGTATTAGGGTTTTGGGCTAAAACTCATCTGTTACAAAGGCATTTCATTTTTTTTAAATAACCTAAGAATTACCAAATTGAATATAATGATAAAACACACTAATATTAAACAGCATAAAAAAGAATCACTGGAAAATCTATTTTTAAAGTAAAGTTATTCACAAACTAGTGATTCACACAAATTTCAAATAAAAATTAAACTATTCAAATTTGAAAACTACTGGCACTAAAAGAAAGTTTATAATTTTTTTTACCTAAAGCAAAAAAGATTCACAAAGAAACTCTAAATAAAACAAAAAACAACTCAGAAACAAAATAAAATAAATAAAGCAGAAAACAAAATAAATTTAAAAAAGCCCACCTATTGGGCCACCACGGCCTGCATATGACTAGAAACCCAACCTCTAGTTGGGCCAGGATGCAGGCCCGCAAGGCCTAGTAGGCCCCACAAGGCAGCGCAGGTGAGGTAGGCCCAGAAGGCCTGCTTTAGAGAGGAGCTCGAAGGAGCAGCCATGGCGGGGCATATAAACCAGTGCGGCTGCCCTTCGCTGGGCGAGGTGGGACTAAACTTCCTGCACCGCGGCTGTGGCAGCACGAGACACCTTTAGTCCCGGTTGGAGCCACCAACCGCGACTAAAGGCCTGCGCTTCCCGCCGCTTCGGCTGGCCAAAAGTGACCTTTAGTCCCGGTTGGTGGCTCCAACCGGGACTAAATGGGGCGCATATATATACAACACTTCAAATTTTTTCAGTTTCTCTGCTTCTTCGACCACTACAGAGGACATCGCCGCGCCACCAGGCTGTCCCGACGCCGGAGCTCGTCGCCGCCCCCAACGCCGGCCGCCCGCGCCTCCTCGCGCCGATCCCTGACGCCGGACGCGCCCTCCTCCACGAGCCCCGACGCCGCCCGCGCCCGCTCCTCCCCGAGCTCCTCGCCGCGCGCGCCACCTGCCTTGGCGCCGTCGCCGCCCCCGACTCGCCTCGCCTTGCCGTCGCCCCGCTGTGAGCTCTCCCCCCTCTCCCTCCCCCCTGCCGCCATGGCCGCCCCTCCCCGAGCCCACACACACACACATGCATGAACACACACACACACACTTTCTTAAGTTAATGATTTATATGTATTTTTGTATGTTTAATTAGTATATATGTATAGCAATTTTGACATTTTTCAGAAGAATTTTGACATCTTTGTTTCACTAGCAGATGATTAGATGTAAAGAAAAAAGTTGAGGAATTTTGACATTTGAGGAATTCATTAGTATATAATGTATGTATAGACATTTGATCCAATGTATAGCAATTAGTATATGTATGTATACAATGTGTAGAAAACATTTGAGGAATTTTGACCAAGCATAGAAAAAATTTGCATAGAAAAAAGTTGCATTTTTTAATGTTGTATTTGCAAAAGTTTGTTATGTATTTGCAAAATCAAGTGGAAAAGAATTACAAAAATTACAATCAAGCATTTAAACACTGTTAAATTTGCATAGATCGAATTTGTTCTCGATGTCAATGATGCCCGGCCCACATCCTCGTCGTTGACTCGTTCGCGACGACATCCTGCTTCAGAGGAGCCATGTCCGGGACTGGGCTCCGCCGGGCTGGCACTGGGAGGTGCTACCTTCCGGGGCGCGCAGCTTGGTGAGGAACCGGGCTCCCGTCGTCGAGCCGGAGCTTCTTTGGTGGCGTTCGCGTGGGCCACTTTCGGTGCGGAGGCAGCCGGCCCCGCCGGAGGTGGTACGTCGCCGTGTCAGGGTGGAGGACGAGCACGTCCGTCGCTACATGGCTACGTTGGACGTCAGGTTCTCCAATAACTGGCAGGTTCTTCAGGGATCTCACCCGAGCTATGATCATGTGATCGTTCCTTCTCTTTGGGTGTCCACCGCCCGTGCCTCAGGAACCGCGAGTGAAGTAGATTCTTCGATAGTATTCGATCTGTATTAGCTACTGATGTTATATATATGATAATATTCGAGATGTATTAGTGATAATACTCGAGATGTATTCGAGATTATATTCGATAATATTCGAGATGATATTATTCGATAATATTCAAGACGATGTATTCGAGATTATACTCGATGATGCATATTATCTGGATTATTCGAGATGTATATATATTATATACTATGATTCAGTTTTTCCTTATTGATTGCATGCATGCATTCTAATTTGAATACTAAATTGTTTTATATTTCTTCTGAATTAGTTAAATAAAAGCTATGGACAATACAGGCAGAGAAGGAGAAGAGGCCCTGTTCGAGATCATACGCTCCCCGAGACCATATGAGAATGAAGAAGATGACGGCTCGCAATATCTAAACAATCCGGTGATGGTATGATGTTCGATGAAGACAAACGAATAGATGCAGTCCAGAACAATGATGACAAAGGAAATGTTGTTCTTCAAATAACAAAGACCGGTGAGGTATATTTATATAAGGCATCTGGTGATCATCACATGTTTTAATTGATTTATATATATATTAACGAATCGATCTTTCTTCTTTTAGCCCTCCAGATCGAGCAAATCTTCTACAAGCAGCAGGGCAGTTCAAGGCCCGGCCAAAATGTTGCCGGCTGGCGTAAAGTACAACATCGATGCCATCAAACCTAATGGCAAACCTGATGAACCTAAGAAGAATGCGAAGAAGTTCATTCGTCAATGCGGAGTTATAGTCAGGGACCAAATCCCAATCTCCGTTCAAGAATGGAAAAGGCCAGCAAAGGGAGATCCAGATGTTACTTTTGTCGACCAAAGAGCAAAAGATCTACTTTGGAAATCGCTCATGTCACATTTCACCCTACCAGATCATTTGACGGATGCAGATCTAGAGAAAGTCAAGAACAGTGCGCTTAAGAAGATGGCGATAGCATTCAACAACCACAAGAAAAATATATGGGCCGCGTACGTCAGTGCAGGAAAGCAGACTCCAGAATTCAAGGGAACACTGGAGAAGGTAAGAGATCACTGGGACGCTTTTGTGAACTTCAAGGAATCGGAAGTAGCTCAGGAACGGTCGAGAAAAAACAAGATTAATGCCGCGAAAAAGCAGTGGCACCACAAGCTGGGGCCATGTGGCTACGAGGTGGCCCGGCCTAAGTGAGATCTCTCTGAGCAAGAGATGATGGATGCAGGGCTCACTCCAGTTATATTGAGCTGGCCCCCAGGTGCAGGACTTGGTTCTATGCGCATGGGGGGAAGTTGGACCCAGAGATAGCCGAGGTTTTGGAGCGGGCATGTCTTAAAGGAGCCGATGAAAGTTTACTTGTTGCAATAGAAGAGGCTCGAACGGGGGTGTTCATGCCCAACAAAGAGAACAACGAGCTTACGCACGCCCTGAAGAATCCTGAACACCCGGGAAGAACACGAGGCAAAGGCGTTGTTCCATGGTTTGAGGGGTTTGCGGACTGGAACACCGACTACAAAAGCCGTGCAAGAAAGAAGTAGCAGGAGGAGCAGAAGAGGAAGCTGGAGGAGGAGCAGAGGAAGCAGGAAGCGGACCACCTTCGCATCATAGAATCAAAGTGCGCCGAGTTGGAACTCGCTTTCAAGCGGCTGCAGCAGCAGATCAACTCACTTAGCCAGGAAAGGGGGTCTCAGCAGCGGCAGCAGCTAGCGGATCCAGCATTGGATAGCACCGTCCCATCCATGCCAAGAAGCAGCGTGGGTTCCGCCCCGAGCGATGATGCACTGCTGGATAGATACCCTGTGGATGATATCATAGCTACGACAACTTTTGAGCTACACATGAAAGTGAAGAACATATCCATGAAGGTGGCGGATGGCTATGCTCAAACAAATCCCCCTGAAGCAACCTTCCATTGCAATCCGATTTCAGCTGGCTATGCTCGTGTCGAGGTTGATGAAGTGATGAAAGGATATTCGGGGCTAGAGCTTGACATTCCTGGAGGTAACGAGGAGCGCACACTGGGAGAGACCATACATCGTATCATTCTATGGAGAAAGGACCTTATCGTCTTTCCATGGCCACCGACACCGCTTTAGCCGGCTCCTCCTCCAAGTCTGCCACCGCGTCAGCAGACTCCCGCTCCTCCAACTCCGCCACCGCATCAGCAGACTCCTGCTCCTCCAAGTCCGCCACCGCGTCAGCCCACTCCTCCTCCTCCAAGTCCGGCACCGCATCAGCCGACTCCTCCTCCTCCAAGCCCGGCACCACGTCAGCTGACTCCTTCTCTAAGTCAGGCACAGCGTAAGCCATCTCCGCCGCCTCAGCAACAACGGAAGAGAGGAGCCGCAGCTACGGCGGCAAGCGGTACAACAGGAGGCAAGAAATTCATATATGGTCCAAGCCTCAAGCCTCTTCTGAGGTTGCCTTACGACTTGACTGAAGAGGAAAACGAAGTCGAAGTGGCTGCCCAAGTGAAGGCCCATTTTGGACCGAAACCGCCCCCGCCGCCAGAGGAGAAAGTACCTGAGCATGTCATGCAGCACTTTATTGCTATGGCTCAACCAGCTATCAAGCATAGGGACTCAGACTATGAGCGCTCTATCAAGAAGTCATATCATGCACAAAAAAAGAAGGAGTCAAGCTCGAGCTCGAGCCAAGCAGCTGCCAAAAAAAGTGGGAAAACTGTTCCCCAGCTGGGAGAACAGGCGGTGCAATCGATCCCCCCGCTCATTGTACAAACACATGGGAGTACCGCCGATCAGCTGGTAATAACCGACGATCATAGAAGGCAGGCTCAAGAGGCCGGTGTCACTGTAGAACAACTCCTAGGCATCAAGGACTTCCAAACGTTTAAAGAGGAGGAACTACAATGGAAATATGTCCGCGGCCAACCTATGGTCAAGCCTGAGCAGACCCCGCTTCTATCAACAAGAATGTATGAATTGCATCAATGGTACCTGAGAGAAGTAAAGACTACCGATCGAGAGTCCCTCATGGTGAACGTCAAGGAAGATCATTACTACCATGCAAAAGATCTGTGGGTTGAGTTTCAAGAAATGTTTCAGTTATTCAATCAAGACGCACTCGACAAATCTATCGTCAGTTGCTGTTGTTTGTAAGTGATTTCTTTCTATAATTTAAGTCTCTAGCTAGCTGTAGTGCTCTCATTCATTACCTGTAATTATCCTCACTATATTCTTTTTTGTGGTACTATGCAGAATGAAGATGTATGAAATGAAAAGAGCTGGACGCTATGGCACTGGGTTCATTGACCCAAATACCATTAATCAAGAGACATTGTCACGTGAATATGATCGACCACACACGGAGAGAAGCTTGCTAGAGTTCTTGAAGCGACTAAATACCCACCAGAAATACTACTTCCTTACAACTTCGGGTGAGTGACACTATCTTGTACTACAAATTCTGTTTTTGCTTACTAGATGTTAATAAGTGTAGTTGATGAGTTATGCACATGCCCGCTTAATTATACAAATGTGTGCGCATGCAGTTTTCACTGGATCCTACTAATCATTAAGGTTGACGTGGGAAAAGTTCAAGTACTGGACTCACTACTTAAAGACATTAATGACTACGCAATCGTGAGGGGGATGCTTGATACGTCTCCAACGTATCTATAATTTTTTATTGTTCCATGCTATTATATTATCTGTTTTGGATGTTTTATATGCATTAATATGCTATTTTATATTATTTTTGGGACTAACCTATTAACCTAGAGCCCAGTGCCAGTTTCTGTTTTTTCCTTGTTTTTGAGTTTCGCAGAAAAGGAATACCAAATGGAGTCCAAACGGAATAAAACCTTCGCGATGATTTTTCTTGGACCACAAGACACCCAGGAGACTTGGAGTTCAAGTCAGAAGAGCCACGAGGCGGCGACAAGGGTGGAGGGTGCGCCCAGGGGGGTAGGGCGCGCCCCCCTGCCTTGTGGGCCCCACGTAACTCCACCGACCTACTTCTTCGTCCTATATATTCACATATATTCCAAAACCCTCAGAAGCATCCACGAAAATACTTTTCCACCGCCGCAACCTTCTGTACCCGTGAGATCCCATCTAGGGGCCTTTTCCGGCACCCTGCCGGAGGGGGATTCGATCACGGAGGGCTTCTACATCAACTATATTGCCCTTCCGATGAAGCGTGAGTAGTTTACCTCAGACCCACGGGTCCATAGCTAGTAGCTAGATGGCTTCTTCTCTCTCTTTGATTCTCAATACCATGTTCTCCTTGATGTTCTTGGAGATCTATCCGATGTAATCTTCTTTTGCGGTGTGTTTGTCGAGATCTGATGAACTGTGGATTTATGATCAGCTTATCTATGAATATTATTTGAATCTTCTCTGAATTCTTATATGCATGATTTGATATCTTTGTAATTCTCTTCAAACTATCGGCTTGGTTTGGCCAACTAGATTGGTTTTTCTTACAATGGGAGAAGTGCTTAGCTTTGGGTTCAATCTTGCGGTGTCCTTTCCCAGTGACAGTAGGGGCAGCAAGGCACGTATTGTATTGTTGCCATCGAGGATAAAAAGATGGGGTTTTCATCATATTGCTTGAGTTAATTCCTCGACATCATGCCATCTTACTTAATGCGTTACTCTATTCTTTATGAACTTAATACTCTAGATGCAGGCAGGAGTCGGTCGATGTGTGGAGTAATAGTAGTAGATATAGAATCGTTTCGGTCTACTTGACACGGACGTGATGCCTATATTTCATAATCATTGCCTTAGATATTGTCATAACTTTGCGCATTTCTATCAATTGCTCGACAGTAATTTGTTCACCCACCGTATTATTTGCTATCTTGAGAGAAGCCTCTCGTGAAACCTATGGCCCCGGGGTCTATTTTTCATCATATTAGTTTCCGATCTACTATTTTCCATCATATAAGTTTCCGATCTACTATTTTGCAATCTTTTACTTTCCGATCTATAAACCAAAAATCCAAAAATATTTACTTTATCGTTTGTTTAGTTTCATCAATCTCTATCAGATCTCACTTTTGCAAGTAACCGTGAAGGGATTGACAACCCCTTTATCGCGTTGGGTGCAAGTTGTTTGATTGCTTGTGCAGGTATTAGGTGATTTGTGCGTTGTTTCCTACTGGATTGATACCTTGGTTCTCTAACTGAGGGAAATACTTATCTCTACTTTGCTGCATCACCCTTTCCTCTTCAAGGGAAAAACCAACGCAAGCTCAAGAAGTAGCAATGGTCGACACGTAATTTCAATCATTATCGAACTATATGTCGGCCTCTTTAGTTCATTTCCTGATATCAACTAATTAATAACTCCTTTATTCATTTTCTTTGCCGGCAGGCAGGGCTTGAGAAAAGTTCATCAAACAGGTTGAAGGCTCATGGAAACAAAAGCTGAAATGGTGTCGACCCAAGGTAATTAATTAAGTAGTACTAGCTTGCTACCATCTCTTTATTTCTAGTTTTAATACCATTATCATGCTTGATTAGTTATTATCTGATTGAATTCTATTCTCGTAAAGGCCCTGAGTCAGGCGCCGGGGAATAATTTAGGTGCATACTACGTTTGCGAGAACATTCGCATGATGGCGTCCGAAAGGAGCACTAGATCACTTTGGGTACGTTTGCCAGAACACTATTCATAATTTTAACATCATTATCTAATATATATATATATATATATACACACAACTAATACATTCATATTGATCTCCTTCTTTAAAGATGTCGGAGATGCGGGATAAGCTCCTACCAGAGGATCGCGTACGAGCGATTCAAGAGGAAATAGCGGGATTTTTGCTCGACCAGGTCATAGATCCCAAAGGAGAATACCATTACAAGATGTAATGCCTCCATGTAATGATCTGCAAATTGTAGGAGAAATTGTATATACCAAATTGTATATATATATATATGTGTATGTGAATGGTCGTGCGAGAAATTCGATCATATATATATGATCAGTTCTACGAGAAATTCTATGTATATATATGCATAACGTGTACAATATGTAGTAGCGTAAAATATGTTTGAAATGGAAAAAAATTGAATGGAAAACACAAAATTAAAAGGAAAAATAAACCATAAACCCCTAAACCTTTTAGTCCCGGTTGGTGTAACCAACCAGGACTAAAGGCCCCCAGCCCCCCAGCGCGGGCTCGTGCCACGTGGTGGGCCTTTGGTCCTGGTTCGTGACAAACCGACACTAAAGGGCGGCTCTAGTCCCCACCCTTTAGTGCCGGTTGCAGAACCGGCACTAAAGGTCCTTACGAACCGAGACAATAGCTCGATTCTGCACTAGTGGTAGGAGGAAAGCGACAAGTTGCAAGGGGCTCAGTTTATCTTGTCTCGAGCGATCGATGCAAGAAGCTCCATCTTGGATGTCGGGGTGGCGGTCTTGGATGGTGAGGCTGCATGGTTTCTTTGCGGCGAGCAGCATGGCAGCGATGGTGCCATCTGCTCTTGGCTATGTTGTTATCATGGGGAGGGATGGCGGATGGCCCTCGTTTTGTCGTGGCTTCTGCGATAGCGATCCCGTGGTCTTGATCTGGAGGCTTGCTGCAGGTAGCTTCCCCACTGTGGGTTGGGTCGGCAACCTTCGGTCCGCGGGTGGTACGTGTGTGGGTTCGGTGCTGGCATCGTCGGTACCTACGGGTGTCGCTTCCCTCTAGGGGGAAGACATTGTTGTGGGTCCCCGCTCAATTCTAGGGGTCCGAGGTGAAAACCCTAGTCCGTCTCTTGGAGTCGACAGTGGTGCCCGACGTCATCACCTTCTTGAAGGCGTTGTCACACACCCCCCCCCCCCCCCCCCCCCCCCCCCCCCCCCCCCCCCCCCCCCCCCGGTTGTAGATGGCCTATGGCGTAGGGTTTGCCTTTACCCTAGCGTAGTGCGCCCTTGTCTCTGGCGAGGGGTGGGTTTGGTGTTATCCTATCTTATTACTAAAAAACACATGATTACTATGCCTAGGTGACACTCGGACAGGAAATCAATGATGTTGGGACCACGACAGACAGGGATGCTGGAACCAGCGGCACAAAAAGCTACAGCTGGACGATTACAATGCTTCAAGCGGTGAGAGCAAGCTGGAAGCCGTGACACCCGTCAATGTCGATGCTAGAACCACCGGTACCAAATGTTGGGACCAACGACGACCATTGTTGTGACAGCAAGAGCATGGGATGTGTTGTCACAGCTAATTGCTGCAACTAGCTGCACAAAAAGCTACGACTCGGTGGCAAGGACACTGCAATCGGCTCCGGCGCTGACGGCGGCGGGTGAAAGAAGGTGCAAGCTGCCAGCGGAGGACGACGTGGGGGTCACGATGTTGCTGTGAGCCTATAGTGGCGGGAACCTTCAACCACAAGTGAAAGGAGGCGGGGCGACAAATGCACGCAACCAAGGGAAGAAGAGAGCGAGGTGAGAGATGGGAGATCATGAGGCTGTGAGTTGTATTTGCGTTGTCGAATAAATGGCTCGCTAGGCCACCGATCTGACGCGTGAGTCGGTCGACCAGTGCCGAGCATCGCCCATAGAAAATTTTGCTGAGCTGGGTAACCAGATATAAGAGAAGATTTGAGTGGTGAGCAATCAGTCTGTTCGGAATCAAATATATAGTTGAGTGCGGTTAAGTAACCAGATAAGAGAAGAGTTGAGTGCGATTGTAATCTGACAAAAAATAATAAGGATTACGTATACCTAAAAAGAAAAAACATCTTTTTGTCATGATACATTATAAGAGGAAATTATACATGATGACATATTGTTTCCGACATCTAATCTTGGTTTGCAACATTGTGTCACATCCTGTGTGCATATCAAAGCACCGACACCGGAGGGAAGAGCCACGTTGTTCCAGAATACTTACAAAACTTTGACGGGCTAGAAGTACGGGACTTCATGTCGAACACATTGCCCATGTCCATAAAATAAATTTCATCTTC
Organism: Thinopyrum elongatum; assembly: GCA_011799875.1. Classification (NCBI taxonomy): domain Eukaryota; kingdom Viridiplantae; phylum Streptophyta; class Magnoliopsida; order Poales; family Poaceae; genus Thinopyrum; species Thinopyrum elongatum. The sequence continues at coordinate 630,464,638 of CM022299.1, read as the reverse complement.
CTCCACCTCTCCACAAGGTGCCGGGACAGACTTAGAGAAGTCCATGCTAAGGAAGAGTGCTCGACCACCGCCTAGCCCTCCTGTAAGTGGCACCCAAGCGTGTGTGCTAAAGTCTGCTTCAAAAACATCCACCTGGAGAGTGATCCATAAAGCATCTGAATGAAGGTGATCTGAATGGAGGCGCCGACGATGTCTTACCATCAGTAGCTTCCCATGCGACTCAATGAGGTGCCGGCTAATTATGGTGATAGGTTCCACATCATGATCAAATTCAACAGAGCAAAAAATATAGGTCAAGTCATTATCTTCTTCTTCATCATCATCCTCTTCATTGAGACTGCTGACCTCCTTTTCTTCTTCCTCCTCTTCATTCTGGTCATCGTCATGATCGTTGTCCTCCTTGTCAGAAGTAGTTTGTGATTCATAATTATCATAGTAGAGCGATTTCTTGATAACACGTGTTCCCATTGTAACCATGGGCCTTCCGTCCCCATCCAATGTGAGATCAAGGGGGATGAGGTCCTCAGCCTTGGTGATGGCGTATAGTTTATCACCAAGGAAGGCGATGTCAATGAGATAGATATATGGAGTTGTCGGTGGCTCCGACGACCACGTGCCCTTCCCTCGCTGGAACACAACGAGCGGATGCTTCCTGTTGTTGGTGATGACCGCGATGAAGTCATCGACTGTGGAGCGCATGAGGAATTTGCGGATCGCGGACCTGTCGTCGGTGATGACGGCGTCGAGCTTAGGCAGAGACCTGTTTGTGAAAGGATTATGCAAGACAAAGTTATGCACGACATAGTGTATCTTGCCATCCTCGGTGTTGTACTTATGGCCCAAGTCGAGGGCAAGCCAGTCGTCGGTGGAGCCGACGGACCTAGCGTTGTCGGGTAGGCGGTGGGTGTGGCCGCTGTAGGGGGCGATGATGACGTTGCTACAGAGGGGAGTCTATGGCAGCGATTGCGCTTGGGGGTCATAGCCTGGCCCGGCCCATAGGCCGGGCAAACGGGGCGCTCGCCCTGTGCCCCGGTAGGTAGGGGCCCCAGCCAGGTATTGCTGCTACACTGCGGCCCCCCTTCTCTCTCAAAGAAAAACAAAATTGTAGCCTCCCACGCGCCACTACCTCTGACTCCAATCGTTTTCCTGTGACGCCTCGTGTTTCCAAATTTACATTACGCCGCCGCCGCTCCCTGTTCCTTCCCAAGGTCACGACTCACGATCTCTGAATTCAATGTTCAGTAGCTCTGATCTTCTCCTGCCAACGAAATAGAGTCACTCATATCATTTTGTATTGTTCTTAGTTCTAGAGGCACGATTCGAGAGAGTGCCCTGTAGAAATAAAGCACGGGGAAAGGCTTCTTCAGTACATCGTCAATTATGTTCACTGGGAGGCCTTTTTTCTTCCCATGGATCCAGCCAACAATATCCGACCATATTAAGGTGCTTTTATTCCTTGTCTTGGTCATTTTTAAGCACTGTGTCTACTGATGTCTTCCAGAAAATATTTCTTCAATCTTTCTTCTAAAAAGTTTGTGTGTGAACCAATCTTTTATGGAAACATAATGTTTTCCTTAGTACAATGATATAGTTTTCTTTTATTCATAGAGAAGCGAGCTGTCTGTAATGTCAGTTTTAGATTATAGAGACCATGAAGAGTACAGGTTATTTCCTTTGCCATTGGATTATAGAATGTAGTACATTTTGTCATTCTTTGTGAACAAGGGCCCTCGACATCGTCTCGCCCCTGGGCCCCAACATCAGTGGACCGGCCCTGGTCATAGCGGCGCATGGTCGAGTGCCATGGGCGGCAGACGGTGCTGTCAGCACGACAGCAAGCGCAGTTGGCCGGGTCAGGAAGGTTGGCCACCACGTGGTCGAGGATGTTCTGCAAGAGGCCGCAACATTGCAGAATAGACGACGCCAGGCCCATGTAGAAGAAGCGTAATTTCTTCTTTTCAAGATTCGATCGTATTGGGTGTGCAACGTTGATCATATATATATATATATATATATATAGCACCATAAAAGGAGTTGGGCTGTCTGAATCCTACACGTATTCGTGTTTTTTTTTTGAGTTGGTGTTCGCACCATCCTTCTTCAATATCATAACGCACATCCTAGTTCACCTAGTCGAAGAGATTGCCATTCTGGATCCTGTATTTCTACACAATATGTTCCCCTTCGAGAGCTTCATGGGAGTCTTAAAGAAATATGTTCATAACCGTGCTAGGCCAGAAGAAGCATCTCCAAGGGCCATGAAAATGAGGAGGTCATTGAGTTTTGTGTTGACTTTATTCCTGACCTTAAGCCGATTGGTGTTCCTGAATCGCGGCATCAGGGCAGACTGGGTGGAAAAGGCACGCTAGGACCGAAAGCAATAATATGTATGGACGGGCATTCTCTCACTGAAGCACACTACACAGTTCTACAAAATTCCTCCTTGGTGGCTCCGTATATAGAGGAACACAAGAATATTCTACGCTCCAAACACCCAGAGCAGTCTGACGACTAGATTACACGTGAACAAACGGGGACTTTCGCCGGTTGGTTGCAGACACGTCGTCATGCATGACGACGTTGTTGAAGATGAGTTGTACTTGCTGTCCAAGTTACCATCTTCCACTAGTAGAATACAGGGCTTTGGTTGAGGCCTGGGTAAGGGCATTAATCCCGGTTCACTCACGAACCGGGACCAAAGGGGGCATCAGTCCCGGTTCGTGAGGCCAGGGGGCCGGCCGGGCCTCGGGGGCCATTCGTCCCGGTTCGTCTGACCCCTTTGGTCCCGGTTCCAGACACGAACCGGGACCAATGGGCCTCACTCCTGGCCCACAACTTTTAGTCCCGGTTGATGGCAGAAACCGGGACCAAATGTGGTCCTTTAGTCCCGGTTTTAGCCACCAATCGGGACTAAAGAGAGGCCTATATATACCCCCTGCACTGCTCTATTTTTTTGGCCGGCCGTGGGAGAGCTTTGTGGTGCTCTAGCTCACCTCCTATGCACATGAGGTGTTCGATGAAATGCCCGAGCCACACTTAAGCTTTCTCCTCTCGAAGCTCCTTGTCCAAACTCCATTTTCCTCAAGATTTGTCTAGGTTTGGCGGTCCGTCCTGTCCCGTCCCCGTCCTCACCGCTGTCGATCGCCCGCGCCGATCTCGTCGGCACCACCGTGGTGAGCCTCTTGTTCTTATCTTCTTTCTAAAAGAAAAAATTCTTACTTTGTATGATTTAGATTGATACTTGTATAATTTTCTTACTTTTATTATTGTTTGTTATTATATAGTGCGATGGTTTTGGTATCCGCACCTGTCGGCCCTTGTCTTGTCTATGATTCGGATGTGGTATATATTATCTTTTATAACTATTTGTTTCATTTAGTGTTTATGACAATTATGCCGACCAACGTGACATAGATGTTTTATCTAGGAGGTATGTGAACCGGAAATTCCAACCGACCCTCTTGTCGAGAGGTTAAATTTAGTTGAAAAATAAAACGATTACTTGAAGAAAAAATTGAAAAGATTGAGGAGGAGAAGATGGCATTGGAGTTGCATGTTGCGGATATCGTCGATGATCACAGGATCAAGATGGATAAAATGCGCTTGAAGATTAGAAAGATTAAAAAATATGCCATTCATACTGAGGCTTGGTATCATTATGCCGTTGGATCAATTGTTACCTCAGTTGCGATTATGATCGCATTTGTTGTTGCATTGAAATGGTTTAATTAGATGCTCTAGAGAGCTATATGTTGTTCAATGAGAACTGTGTATGAACTTTATGTATTTATTTTTTCAGTAATAATATTTGATCACTACTGTACTTTGGTTTTAATGTGATGATGAACTTCTATTAATTTGGTCACTTCTCTATTCATGATGTTCTGTAATGGTTTTTGCCACACTTAATTATATATAATGCATGCAGATGAACCGGCAATGGATGTACGGTAACAGACGCACCTCCGAGTACATTAAGGGCGTGCATAATTTTCTCGAAGTGGCTGAGGCAAACAAGCAGAATGGTTTTATGTGTTGTCCATGCCCTATCTGTGGGAATACGAAGTCTTACTCTGACGCAAAAACCCTTCACATCCACCTTCTTGAGAAGGGTTTCATGCCACACTATAATGTTTGGACCAAGCACGGAGAAAGAGGGGTTATGATGGAAGACAAGGAAGAAGAAGAGGATGATGACAACTATGTGCCCTCTGAATACGGTGATGCTGCAACGGGGGAAGCTGAAGATCAAGAGGAACCAGACGATGTGCCCGATGATGATCTTCGCCGGGTCATTGTTGATGCAAAGAGACAATGCGAAAGTGAAAAGGAGAAGTTGAAGTTCGATCGCATGTTAGAGGATCACAAAAAAGGGTTGTACCCCAATTGCGAAGATGGCAACACAAAGCTCGGTACCACACTGGAAGGCAGACAATGGTGTATCTGACAACGGATTTGAGAAGCTACTAAAAATATTGAAGAAGAAGCTTCCAAAGGATAACGAATTGCCCGACAGTACGTACGGAGCAAAGAAGGTTCTATGCCCTCTAGGATTGGAGGTGCGGAAGATACATTCATGCCCTAATGAATGCATCCTCTACCGTGGTGCATTCGAGGATTTGAATGCATGCCCTGTATGTGGTGCATTGCGGTATAAGATCAGACGAGATGACCTTGGTGATATTGACGGCGAGCGCCCCAGGAAGAGGGTTCCTGCCAAGGTGATGTGGTATGCTCCTATAATACCACGGTTGAAACGTCTGTTCAGAAACAAAGAGCATGCCAAGTTGATGCGATGGCACAAAGAGGACCATAAGAAAGACGGGAAGTTGAGAGCACCCGCTGATGGGTCACAGTGGAGAAAAATCCAGAGAAAGTGGGGGGACTTTGCAGGTGACGCAAGGAACGTATGGTTTGGTTTAAGCGCGGATGGCATTAATCCTTTTGGGGAGCAGAGCAGCAATCATAGCTCCTGGCCCGTGACTCTATGTATATATAACCTTCCTCCTTGGCTGTGCATGAAGCAGAAGTTCATTATGATGCTAGTGCTCATCCAAGGCCCTAAGCAACCCGGCAACGACATTGATGTGTACCTAAGGCCATTAGTTGAAGAACTTTTACAGCTGTGGAATGGAAAATGTGTACGTGTGTGGGATGAGCACGACAAGCAGGAATTTAACCTACATGCGTTGCTGTTTGTAACCATCAATGATTGGCCTGCTCTCAGTAACCTTTCACAACAGACAAACAAGGGATACCACGCATTCACGCACTGTTTAGATGACACCGAAAGTATATATTTGGACAAATGCAGGAAGAATGTGTACCTGGGGCATCGTCGATTTCTTTCGACCAACCATCAATGTCGAAAGAAAGGCAAGCATTTCAAAGGTGAGGCAGATCACCAGAAGAATCCCGCTGTCCGTACTGGTGATCACATACTTTCTATGGTCAATGATTTACAAGTAATCTTTGGAAAGGGTCCCAGCGGACTATCTGTTTCGAATGACGCTGAGGGACGCGCACCCATGTGGAAGAAGAAATCTATATTTTGGGACCAACCCTACTGGAAAGACCTAGAGGTCCGCTCTGCAATAGACGTGATGCACGTGACGAAGAATCTTTGCATGAACCTGCTAGGCTTCTTGGGCTTGTATGGGAAGACAAAAGATACACTGGAGGCACAGGAGGACCAGCAACGTGTGCACGAAAAAGACGGCATGCCTCCAAAGCAGTATGAAGGTCGTGCCAGCTACGCACTTACCAAAGAAGAGAAGGAAATCTTCTTTGAATGCCTGCTCAGTATGAAGGTCCCGTCTGGCTTCTCGTCGAATATAAAGAGAATAATAAATATGGCAGAGAAAAAGTTTCAGAACCTAAAGTCTCATGACTGCCACGTGATTATGACGCAACTGCTTCCGATTGCATTGAGGGGGCTTCTACCGGAAAACGTTCGATTAGCCATTGTGAAGCTATGTGCATTCCTCAATGCAATCTCTCAGAAGGTGATCGATCCAGAAATCCTACCAAGGTTAAGGAGTGATCTGGCGCAATGTCTTGTCAGTTTCGAGCTGGTGTTCCCACCATCCTTCTTCAATATCATGACGCACGTCCTAGTTCATCTAGTCGACGAGATTGCCATTCTGGGCCCTGTATTTCTACACAATATGTTCCCCTTTGAGAGGTTCATGGGAGTCTTAAAGAAATATGTTCGTAACCGTGCTAGGCCAGAAGGAAGCATCTCCACGGGCCGTCAAACAAAGGAGGTCATTGGGTTTTGTTTTGACTTCATTCCTGTCCTTAAGAAGATTGGTCTCCCTCAATCACGGTATGAGGGGAGACTGACTGGAAAAAACATGCTAGGAGATGACTCAATAATATGTAGCGACGGGCATTCTTGGTCTCAAGCACACTACACAGTTCTACAGAATTCTATCTTGGTGACCCCGTATGTCAATGAACACAAGAATATTCTGCGCTCCAAACACCCGGAGCAGTGTGACGACTGGATTACATGTGAACACATCAGGACTTTCGGCAGTTGGTTGCAAACACGTCTCATGGGTGACAACGCTGTTTCTGATGAGCTGTACTCGTTGGCCAGGGGACCATCTTCGACTGTATTGACTTACAAAGGGTACGAGATAAATGGAAATATTTTTTACACGATCGCCCAAGATCAAAAGAGCACCAACCAAAACAGTGGTGTCCGCTTTGATGCAGCAACCAAGAGGGGAAAGGACACATATTATGGTTACATAGTGGACATATGGGAACTTGACTATGGACATGATTTTAAGGTCCCTTTGTTTCAGTGCAAATGGGTCAATCTGTCAGGAGGTGGGGTACAGGCAGACCCACAGTACGGAATGACAACAGTGGATCTGAACAATCTTGGGTACACAGACGAACCATTCGTCCTAGCCAATGATGTGGCGCAGGTTTTCTATGTGAAGGACATGTCTACCAAACCGAGAAAAAGAAAAGATAAGGAAGCGAATACATCATACGATGAGCCAAAGTGCCACATAGTTCTTTCAAAAAAAGAGACATCATGGGAGTGGAGGGCAAGACAGACATGTCTGAAGATTATGAAAAGTTTCATGAAATTCCTCCCTTCAAAGTCAAGGCTGACCCAAGCACCCTGTTAAACGATGAAGATTATCCATGGTTACGGCGCAATAAGCAAAGGACACAGGCGAAGAAAAAGTGAAGACTTTCTCTCCACAACTATTATGATGATGCCTTTGATCTTGAATATCACTGCAGTTACATGTCAAGAAATGAAATCCCTATGTAACAGATGAGTTTTCGTCCAAAACCCTGATACTTCGAAAGAGATTGTCCATTTTGTATACGAAGTGCATCCAGTTTTTGCCGTAACCCTTTCAACTTTTTAGAACATGCTATGTGGGTGAAATGATGATACCATGCCAACTTTCAACCTTTTCAGAGTTCATTTGTAGTGCTTTTCAATTTCAGGGTCATTTAGCTCAAAAAAATCAGTAAATGCATGAAAAATACCAAATGAAGTCAGAAAGGGTTGAAAATTGATGATGTGGCTTTGAATGGTGCTTTTTGAACACACAAAAAGTCTGGAGTTCAAATAAGTTCAAAAAAATGAAATCCCTTTGTAACAGATGAGTTTTCGTATGAAACCCTGATACTTCGAAAGAGATTGTCCATTTTGTACACGAAGTGCATCCAGCTTTTGCCGTAACCCTCTCAACTTTTTAGCACATGCTATGTGGGTGAAATGATGATACATTGCCAACTTTCAACCTTTTCAGAGTTCATTTGAAGTGCTTTTCAATTTCAGGGTCATTTAGCTCAAAGAATGAACTAATAGCAAAAAGAATGAACTAAAATAATCAATTAAAATATTCTGTTATGATCAACTAAAACAAAAACTATAATATTCTTCAATAGCAAAAAGAATCAACTAAAAAGCTTTTATAAAACTCTAATAGCCAAAGGAATCAACTAAAAAGATTTTATAAACCTCTAGTATTTTTTAAACTAATTTTTTATAAAATTTATGCAACTAAAATTATCAAAGTATTTTTTTTCAAAACATTAATAGCAAAAAGAATTTTCATAAAGAATTTTTTTGTTAGAAACTTTAATAGCAAACTAAAATAACAAAAATTGTTTTTGATTAAAATAGACATTTAAAATAACCTAAAAATTACCAAATTGAATATAATGATAAAACACAGTAATATTAAATAGCAGGAAAAAGAATCACTCAAAAATCTATTTTTATAGTAAAGTTATTCACAAACTAGTGATTCACACAAATTTAAAAGAATTCAAATTTAAAATATTCAAATTTGAAAACTAATGGCACTAACAGAAAGTTTATCATTTTTGTGACCTAAACGCAAAAAGAATCACTGAAAAACTGTAAGTATTTAGTAAGTACAAACAAAAGAAAATAAATAAAGCATCAAAGAAAACAAAAAAAACTGGAAAAAAAAAATGCCGCCTACTGGGCCACCACGGCTTGAATACGACTAGAAACCCATTGGGCCAGGATTCAGGCCCGCAGCAGGCCCAGTAGGCCCACAGGCAGAGGAGTGTGACATTAGGCCCGTAAGCCTGCAGTTGAGAGGAGCTCGAGAGGGTCAGCGCAGCAGCGCTTGTAAACAACTCTCGAGCCCTCTCAGCTAGCGAGGTGGGACTAAACTTTTGGCCCGGGCAGCACCAACCTTTAGTCCCGGTTGGTGGCAACAACCGGGACCAATACCAACCTTTGGTCCCGGTTGGTGGCACCAACCGGGACCAAAGGTCTGTGCTTCCCGCCCTTTGGGCTGATGAAAAGAGACCTTTGGTCCCAGTTGGTGGCACGAACCGGGACCAAAGGGTAGCATTGGTCCCGGTTGGTGCCATGAACCGGGACCAAAGGTGGTTGCTATATAACCCAACACTTGGGAAATTTCCCCCACCCGCTATTCTTCTCTCGAACGCCGCCAGGCTGCTGCTGCTCCTCGACGTCGCGCCCCTGCCCGGCCCGACGTCGCCGTCGCCTCCCTGAGCCGCTCCGAGGTCGCCGTCGCCGCCCGCTCCTCATCGCCGTCGCCGCCCACTCCTTGTCGCCGTCGCCGCCCCCTCCTCGTCGCCGTCGCCCCGCGCCCCTGCCCTGCTGCGTCGCCCCGTGCCCCCTGCCTCGATGACGGCCGCCCCCTGCGGCGACGCCGCCCCGCGCCCCGGCCTGCCCCGACCACGCCGCACCTCTCCTCCCCGTTCGGTCCGGCCGGCCTCCTCCTCTCTGTCCTGTTTTTTTATATATATGATGATTTTTTTTTGTTCAGAGATGATATGTAGTGTATATGATGATATGTATGTGTATATATGATGATATGTCCTGATTTTTCATAATTTCTTTTGTTCATATATATGATGATTTTTTTCATCTAATATGATGTTTTTTTTGTTCATAGATGATCATATATATGATGTTTTTTTGTTCATATGTATGCATGGATGTGGATGGAATATGATTATTTTTGTTCATAGAATATGATTTTTTTTGTTCATAGAATATGATGTTTTTTTATTCATAGAATATTTTTCTGTTCATGAGAGAGGCAGGGACGTCGGACATTCATGAGAGAGGCGGTCCGGTCGTCGGACATGTAATGTGGCATTTTTTTGGTTCATAGAAAACTCCTAGCACTTCGACATGAGGGGGAACATCGATCAACCCCCTCTCGCCCGACCAAACTCTCGAGTCTACCCAAACCGGGACTGAGATGTGATAGGTAGTATTTTTTTGTTCATAGAAAACTCCGGTAACTCTTCAACATGAGGGGGGGCATCGATCAACCCCCTCTCGCCCGACCAAACTCTCGAGTCCACCCAAACCGGGACTGAGATGTGATAGGTAGTATTTTTTTCATAGAAAACTCCGGTAACTCTTCAACATGAGGGGGGACGTCGATCCACCCCAAACTTACCAAGTTAAAAGAGCATTGTCGAGGCCACCCCAAACCCTAGAAGCGTTGTCGAGGCCACCCCAAACCGTAGAAGCGTCGAGGCCACTAATATGATCCCTTGTTGTGATTAGCTAACTAGGTCTATGTTTGCCACTAATATATCCATATCTCATGTTTGTATATTGCCATGTTGTAATATTTGCAGAAACTATGGAAAGAGACTTGGAACAAGAACAGTTGTTGGGGGATGTAATCCTCGGCGGAGGTGATCCCTTTTTGTTTCTCAACGACACCGATGGTCAGGAAGGAGAGGATGACGGCTCCGGTGATCGAACAATGGAGGAGGAAGGAGATGATCATGACGGCTCCGGTGACCGAATGGCGGAGGAAGAAGGAGATCATGATGACGGCTCCGGTGACCGAACGGAGGAGGGAGCTGTTGCAAAGTCTGGCGAGGTATATATATTAATTAAGCCTATGCTGACTAATTGATGCATTAATTGTTTTGGTATGTACATATATTAATGCTTCTTTCTTCTTTTATAGCCCTCCGGATCAAGCCAAACTTCCGTAACGAGACGAGGCCCGAAGAAAAGGTTGTGCCAGGATGAAAGGTTCACGATCACACAAATCACGGACGATGGCCAACCAATTAAACCCAAGCGGACCAAGGACGCATTTGATGCTCAGTGCGGAGCTATTGTTAGGGACAGCATCCCGATCAGCATCCAGCAATGGAATAAGAGTAAGGACGACCCTGAAGTTTCTTATGTCCATGATAGACAGAAAGATGATCTTTGGACCTCGCTGAAGGCAAATTTCACCCTACCGCCAGAGGAGGATCCGAATAAGCCAGTTATAGAGCCAAAGTTCAAGGCGTGTGCTCTTAAGAAGATGGTAGATCTATTCAGAAACTAGAAGAAAGAGTTGAACACAAAGTTTGTCAACAAAGGGAAGACTCCAGAATTCACCGGCCGATATGAGAAGATAAGAGATCACTGGCCCGCATTTGTGGCCTACAAGAATTCGGAGAACGGTAAGAAAAGGTCAGAGACAAACAAGAAAAATGCTACAAAGAAGAAGTATCACCATCACACGGGGTCAGTGGCTACTACAAAGTCCGCCGTTATGGGACAAAGCTAAGCAACACCTGCTTGCTAAAGGGGTCCAACCATCGACATTGAACTGGCCAGACCGTTCTAGGACTTTGTTCTTCGGGTTTGGGGGAACTTTGGACCCAGAAACAGGGGAGTGTCGTTGGCTGGACGAGCAACTTGCAATACCAATGAAGAAGCTTCAGGAATATATCGCCGCAGCGGAGGAACGGATGTTCATTCCCGACAGAGAGAAGGACGAGCTGACTGAGGCCCTCGGGAATCCTGAGCACCCTGGACGAACACGAGGCACACCAGACTCCGTTCCGTGGGTGGTTGGGTTTCCCGGCGCAGGCGGTTACAGAAGCCGAGAGAGAAAGAGGAAACCGGAGCTGAGCGAAATGCAGAAGTTCAATGCAAGAATAGCGAAGCTAGAGGAACTTGCAGCTGCCGGCCAACCATCTCAGCGGCACAAAGATCCTGCCCCAGAAGCTACCCCACCATCTCAGCGGAGAAGCAGCGTGGCTTCCATGGAGCTCGTTCAGCCTAATTTCACGGCTCCTCGCTACCCCGTGGATACTATCACGGAGGCTCAACATTGCGAGCTTATGATGAAATGGCAGACCCTGACTTTGAAGGCGGTTGTCGGCTTTGTTGCACCTCCTCTAGCAGACAAAACTTTTCACTGCCGTCCGATTCCACATGGCTATGCTGTTGTGATGGTCGATGAAATAATGGAGGGATTTGAGGAGCTGGAGCTTGACCACCCTACAGGTGAAGGGGAGAATCAGCTGGTTTATGCTTTGAGGAGTACATGTCTATGGAGGAAGGAGTACATCAAGCTTCCAAACTGGACGCCTCCTCCTCCTCCTCCTCCGGCGAGTCAGGGCACTCCGCCTCCTCCTCCTCCTCCTCCTCCGGCGAGTGATCAGGGCACTCTGCCTCCTTCTCCGCCTCCTCCGGCGCGTGAGGGCACTCCGGCTCCTCCTTCGCCTCCTCCGGCGCGTCGGAGCACTCCGCCTCCTCCTCCGCCTCGTCAGCAACGGCGGAAGACAGACGCCGCCGCTCCGGCTCCTCCGGCGCGCCGGAGCACTCCGCCTCGTCAGCAACGATGGAAGAGAGATGCCGCCGCTCCGGCGGCTAGCAGTACAAGCAGAGGCGGGAGGCAATTCAGATACGGTCCATCTCTCAAGCCTTTGGAAAAGTTACCATATGAGAGGACCAACAAGGAAATCTGTGCTACCGAAGTGAGGGACTTTTTTGCAAAGAAACCTCCACCTCCGAAGGAGATGATAGATCCGGTGAAAGTGAAGCGCACTATTGATGCCCTGAAGCGACCACCAGCGCCTCCGTCGGATTCCAACTATGTCCGCTATCTTAAAAAGACATATCAAGATGCGCGGTGGTCGGGAAGTACTTCTAGTGATGCAAGGTTAGCAGAACGAAGAAGTGGGAAAAAATTCCCCAACTCGGCGAACAGGCGAACCAATCATGCCCCCCGCTCAAGGTGTCTAGCGATATCATCGCTAATCATCCGGGGATGGTGCCCGCTACCAATCCTGATGATTACCTGAGCGATGATGTAGAGTCTGAAACAATGGAGGTGGACGAATTCAGATACCAGTACAGGCAGCCTCTCGTCAAACCTGATCATCGTCCTCTAACAACGATGATGCGAAGATTGCATGAATGGTACATGAAAACCTGCAGCGAGTCTGGGAAGGATAGTTTGATGCTGAGAATTAAAGAGGAGCACGACCTCATTGGAACTAAGCTGCTGCCTGTTGAATTTGACGAGTTATTCCAGTTATACAATCAAAAGGCCCTCGACAAACAACTCGTGACTTGCTACTGTCTGTAAGTACTACTTCTGTAATTAAGTCTCTATTGAAGGAAATATGCCCTAGAGGCAATAATAAAGTTATTATTTTATTTCCTTATGTCATGATAAATGTTTATTATTCATGCTAGAATTGTATTAACCGAAAACTTGATACATGTGTGAATACATAGACAAAATAGAGTGTCACTAGTATGCCTCTACTTGACTAGCTCGTTAATCAAAGATGGTTATGTTTCCTAACCATAGACATGAGTTGTCATTTGATTAATGGGATCACATCATTAGGAGAATGATGTGATTGACTTGACCCATTCCGTTAGCTTAGCACTTGATCGTTTAGTATGTTGCTATTGCTTTCTTCATGACTTCTACATGTTCCTATGACTATGAGATTATGCAACTCCCGTTTACCGGAGTAACACTTTGTGTGCTACCAAACGTCACAACGTAACTGGGTGATTATAAAGGTGCTCTACAGGTGTCTCTGAAGGTACTTGTTGAGTTGGCGTATTTCGAGATTAGGATTTGTCACTCCGATTGTCGGAGAGGTATCTCTGGGCCCACTCGGTAATGCACATCACTATAAGCCTTGCAAGCATTGTAACTAATGAGTTAGTTGCGGGATGATGTATTACGGAATGAGTAAAGAGACTTGCCGGTAATGAGATTGAACTAGGTATTGAGATACCGACGATCGAATCTCGGGCAAGTAACATACCGATGACAAAGGGAACAACGTATGTTGTTATGCGGTTTGACCGATAAAGATCTTCGTAGAATATATGGGAGCCAATATGAGCATCCAGGTTCCGCTATTGGTTATTGACCGGAGACGTGTCTCGGTCATGTCTACATAGTTCTCGAACCCGTAGGGTCCGCACGCTTAAAGTTCGGTGACGATCGATATTATGAGTTTATGTGATTTGATGACCGAAGTTTGTTCGGAGTCCCGGATGAGATCGGGGACATGACGAGGAGTCTCGAAATGGTCGAGAGGTAAAGGTCGATATATTGGAAGGCTATATTCGGACATCGGAAAGGTTCCGAGTGATTCGGGTATTTTTCGGAGTACCAGAGAGTTACGGGAATTCGTATTGGGCCTTAATGGGCCATACGGGAAAGGAGAGAAAGGCCTCAAGGGTGGCTGCGCCCCTTCCCCATGGACTGGTCCGAATTGGACTAGGGAAAGGGGGCGCCCCCTTCCTTCCTTCTCCTTCTCCCTTCCCCTTTTCCTATTCCATGTGGGAGGTGGAATCCTACTAGGACTAGGGAGTCCTAGTAGGACTCCACACCTTGGGCGCGCCCTGTGAGGGCCGGCCTCCTCCTCCCTCCATCCTTTATATACGTGGCCAGGGGGCACCCCATAGACACAATAATTGATCATTGATCTCTTAGCCGTGTGCGGTGCCCCCCTCCACCATAATCCACCTCGATCATATCGTAGCGGTGCTTAGGCGAAGCCCTGCGTCGGTAGCATCATCATCACCATCACCACGCCGTCGTGCTGACGAAACTCTCCGGTGAAGCTTTGCTGGATCGGAGCTCGCGGGACGTCATCGAGTTGAACGTGTGCTGAACTCGGAGGTGCCGTGCGTTCGGTACTTGGATCGGTCGGATCGTGAAGACGTACGACTACATCAACCGCGTTGTGCTAATGGTTCCGCTTTCGGTCTACGAGGGTACGTGGATACACTCTCCCCTCTTGTTGCTATGCATCACCATGATCCTGTGTGTGCGTAGGAAATTTTTTGAAATTACTACGTTCCCCAACAGTGGCATCCAAACCTGGTTTTATGCGTAGATGTTATATGCACGAGTAGAACACAAGTGAGTTGTGGGCGATACAAGTCATACTGCTTACCAGCATGTCACACTTTGGTTCGGCGGTATTGTTGGATGAAGCGGCCCGGACCGACATTATGCGTACGCTTATGCGAGACTGGTTTTACCGCCGTGCTTTGCACACAGGTGACTAGCGGGTGACAGTTTCTCCAACTTTTGTTGAACCGAGTGTGGCTACGCCCGGTCCTTGTGAAGGTTAAAACAGCACTAACTTGACGAACTATCGTTGTGGTTTTGATGCGTAGGTAAGAACGTTTCTTGCTCAGCCCGTAGCAGCCACGACAAACTTGCAACAACAAAATAGAGGACGTCTAACTTGTTTTTGCAGGGCATGTTGTGATGTGATATGGTCAAGACATGATGCTATATTTTATTGTATGAGATGATCATGTTTTGTAACTGAGTTATCGGCAACTGGCAGGAGCCATATGGTTGTCGCTTTATTGTATGCAATGCAATCGCCCTGTAATTGCCTTACTTTAACACTAAGCGGTAGCGATCGTCGTGGAAGCAATAGTTGGCGAGACGACAACGATGCTACGATGGAGATCAAGGTGTCGCGCCAGTAACGATGGTGATCATGACGGTGCTTCGGAGATGGAGATCACAAGCACAAGATGATGATGGCCATATCATATCACTTATATTGATTGCATGTGATGTTTATCCCTTATGCATCTTATTTTGCTTTGTTTGATGGTAGCATTATAAGATGATCTCTCACTAAATTTCAAGATAAAAGTGTTCTCCCTGAGTATGCACCGTTGCCAAAGTTCGTCGTGCCGAGACACCACGTGATGATCGGGTGTGGTAAGCTCAACGTTCATCTACAACGGGTGTAAGACAGTTTTACACACGCAGAATACTCGGGTTAAACTTGACGAGCCTAGCATATGCAGATATGGCCTCGGAACACTGAGACCGAAAGGTCGAGCGTGAATCATATAGTAGATATGATCAACATAGTGATGTTCACCATTGAAAACTACTCCATCTCACGTGATGATCGGTTATGGTTTAGTTGATTTGGATCACGTGATCACTTAGATGATTAGAGGGATGTCTATCTAAGTGAGAGTTCTTAAGTAATATGATTAATTGAACTTTAATTTATCATGAACTTAGTCCTGGTAGTATTAGCATATCTATGTTGTAGATCAATAGCTCGCGTTTAGCTCCCCTGTTTTATTTTTGATATGTTCCTAGAGAAAACTAAGTTGAAAGATGATAGTAGCAATGATGCGGACTAGTTCCGTGATCTGAGGATTATCCTCATTGCTGCACAGAAGAATTATGTCCTTGATGCACCGCTAGGTGACAGACCTATTGCAGGAGCAGATGCAAACGTTATGAACGTTTAGCAAGCTCGATATGATGACTACTTGATAGTTTAGTGCACCATGATTTACGGCTTAGAATCGGGACTTCAAAAATGTTTTGAATGCCACGGAGCATATGAGATGTTCCAAGAGCTGAAATCGGTATTTCAGACTCATGCCCGTGTCGAGAGGTATGAGACCTCTGACAAATACTTTGCCTACAAGATGGAGGAGAATAGCTCAACCAGTGAGCATGTGCTCAGAATGTCTAAGTACTACAGTTGCTTGAATCAAGTGGGAGTTAATCTTCCAGATAAGATAGTAATTGACAGAATTCTCTAGTCACTATCACCAAGTTACTGGAACTTTGTGATGAACTATAATATGCAAGGGATGACAAAAACGATTCCCGAGCTCTTCGTGATGCTGAAATCAACGAAGGTAGAAATCAAGAAAGAGCATCAAGTGTTGATGGTTAACAAGACCACTAGTTTCAAGAAAAAGGGCAAAGGGAAGAAGGGGAACTTCAAGAAGAATAGCAAGCAAGTTGCTACTCCCGGGAAGAAGCCCAAGTCTGGACCTAAGCCTGAAACTGAGTGCTTCTACTGCAAAGGGACTGGTCACTGGAAGCGGAACTGCCCCAAGTATTTGGCGGATAAGAAGGATGGCAAAGTGAACAAAGGTATATTTGATATACATGTTATAGAGGTGTATTTTACTAGTGTTCATAGTAGCCCCTGGGTATTTGATACCGGTTCAGTTGCTATGATTAGTAACTCGAAACAGGTGTTGCAAAATGAACAGAGACTAGTTGAGGACGAGGTGACGATGTGTGTTGGAAGAGATTCCAAGGTTGATAAGATCACCATCGCACACTCCCTCTATTTTCGGGATTAGTGTTGAACCTAAATAAATGTTATTTGGTGTTTGCGTTGAGCATGAATATGATTGGATCATGTTTATTGCAAAATAAATGTTATTTGGTGTTTGCGTTGAGCATGAATATGATTGGATCATGTTTATTGCAATACGGTTATTCATTTAAGTCAGAGAATAATTGTTGTTCTGTTTACATGAATAAAAACCTTCTATGGTCATACACCCAATGTAAATGGTTTATTGAATCTCGATAGTAGTGATACACATATTCATAATATTGATGCCAAAAGATGCAAAGTTGATAATGATAATGTAACATATTTTGTGGCACTGCCGTTTAGGTCATATTGGTGTAAAGCGCATAAAGAAACTCCATTCGGATGGACTTTTGGAATCACTTGATTATGAATCATTTGATGCTTGCGAACCATGCCTCATGGGCAAGATGACTAAGACTCCGTTCTCCGGAACAATGGAGCGAGCTACGGACTTATTGGAAATAATACATACCGATGTATGCGGTCCGATGAGTATTAAGGCTCGCGGCGGGTATCGTTATTTTCTGACCTTCACAGATGATTTGAGCAGATATGGGTATATCTACTTAATGAAACATAAGTCTGAAACATTTGAAAAAGTTCAAAAGAAATTCAGAGTGAAGTAGAAAATCATCGTAACAAGAAAATAAAGTTTCTACGATCTGATCGCGGAGGCAAATATTTGAGTTACGAGTTTGGTCTTCAATTAAAACAATGTGGAGTAGTTTCACAAACTCATGCCACCTGGAACACCACAGCATAATGGTGTGTCCGAAAATCATAACCGTACTTTATTGGATACAGTGCAATCTATGATGTCTCTTACCGACTTACCACTATCGTTTTGGGGTTATGCATTAGAGACAGCTGCATTCACTTTTAATAGGTTACCATCTAAATCCGTTGAGACGACACCGTATGAACTGTGGTTTGGCAAGAAACCTAAGCGTCGTTTCTTAAAGTTTGGGGCTGCGATGCTTATGTGAAAAAGCTTCACCCTGATAAGCTCGAACCCAAATCAGAGAAGTGCGTCTTCATAGGTTACCCAAAAGAAACTGTTGGGTACACCTTCTATCACAGATCCGAAGGCAAGATATTTGTTGCTAAGAATGGATCCTTTCTAGAGAAGGAGTTTCTCTCGAAAGAAGTGAGTGGGAGGAAAGTAGAACTTGATGAGGTAGTGGTACCTTCTCTTGAATTGGAAAGTAGTTCACCGCAGAAATCAGTTCCAGTGATGCCTACACCAATTAGTGAGGAAGCTAATGATGATGATCATGAAACTTCAGATCAAGTTACTACAGAACCTCGTAGGTCAACCAGAGTACGTTCCGCTCCAGAGTGGTATGGTAATCCTGTTCTGTAAGTCATGTTACTAGACCATGACGAACCTACGAACTATGAGGAAGCGATGATGAGCCCAGATTCCGCGAAATGGCTTGAGGCCATGAAATCTGAGATGGGATCCATGTATGAGAACAAAGTATGGACTTTGGTTGACTTGCCCGATGATCGGCAAGTCATTGAGAATAAATGGATCTTCAAGAGGAAGACAGACGCTGATAGTAGTGTTTCTATCTACAAAGCTCGAATTGTCGCAAAAGGTTTTCGACAAGTTCAAGGTGTTGACTACGATGAGATTTTCTCACTCGTATCGATGCTTAAGTCTGTCCGAATCATGTTAGCAATTGCCGCATTTTATGAAATCTGGCAAATGGATGTCAAAACTACATTTCTTTAATGGATTTATTAAAGAAGAGTTGTATATGATGCAACCAGAAGGTTTTGTCAATCCTAAAGGTGCTACCAAAGTGTGCAAGCTCCAGCGATCCATCTATGGACTGGTGCAAGCATCTCGGAGTTGGAATATACGCTTTGATAAGGTGATCAAAGCATATGGTTTTATACAGACTTATGGTGAAGCCTGTATTTACAAGAAAGTGAGTGGGAGCTCTATAGCATTTCTGATATTATATGTGGATGACATATTGCTGATTGGAAATGATATAGAATTTCTGGATAGCATAGAAGGATACTTGAATAAGAATTTTTCAATAAAAGACCTCGGTGAAGCTGCTTAAGTATCGAGCATCAAGATCTATAGGGATAGATCGAGACGCTTAATAAGACTTTCACAAAGCACATACCTTGACAAAGTTTTGAAGGAGTTCAAAAAGTATCAGTCAAAGAAAGAGTTCTTGCATGTATTCAAGGTATAAAGTTGATTAAGACTCAAAGCAAGACCACGGCAGAAGATAGAGAGAGAATGAAAGTCATTCCCTATGCCTCAGCCATAGGTTCTATAAAGTATGCCATGCTATGTACCAGACCAGTTGTGTGCCTTGCTATGAGTTTAGCAAGGAGGTACGATAGTGATATAGGGATAGATCACTGGATAGCGGTCAAAGTTATCCTTAGTTACCTAAGAGGACTAAGGAAATATTTCTCGGTTATGGAGGTGATAAAAGAGTTCGTCGTAAAAGGTTACGTCAATGCAAGCTTTTACACCGATCCAGACACTACAGGAATCAGCTTCTTTGCCGTCTGCCATGGCAGACGGCAAAGGCATGAATGGCGGTCGGCAAAGCTCTTTGCCGACTGCTAGCTGTCGGCAAACAGTCCGGCTCAATTCCTGCCGGTAAAGGCCTTCTTTGCCGTCTGCTTCAGAGAAGCGGATGACAAAGGTTTATGCCGTCAGCCGTTTGCGGCCAGCAGACGGCAAAGAGCGTAGACGGCAGTGAGGTGAGGTGGGAGCCGTTAGGGGTTAACGGCGTGCTTTGCCGTCAGCCGGCAGACGGCAAAGAGGCTAAGGTCTTTGCCGTCTGCTGGCGGACGGCAAAGAGCCCAAATAGGAGTCACTGGGAAGCTGCCACGTGGCCTTATTTGCCGTCAGCCGGCAGACGGCAAAGAGGCTAAGGTCTTTGCCGTCTGCTGGCGGACGGCAAAGAGCCCAAATAGGAGTCACTGGGAAGCTGCCACGTGGCCTTATTTGCCGTCTGCTAGCTGTCGGCAAAGGGATTTGAATCTTTGCCGTCTGCCAGCTGACGGCAAAATGCCCAAATAGGCAACCCAGTGTTCCCAGGTTGCACAGGTAGCTGCCACGTGGCCTTCTTTGCCGACTGCTAGCTGTCGGCAAAGCTCTTTGCCGACTGATAGCAGACGGCAAAGCTCTTTGCCGTCTGCTAGCAGACGGCAAAGAGCCTATATAACCCCTGTTTTTAATTGAATTCATTCAATTTGACAGAAATTCATAGATATACACAGATAATACATATATACACAACAAGCATATCCAACAATATATTTCCACAAGTCCAACATATATCCATATGACATAAGAAGTTTCCAACAACATATCCATAGTGACATACACATCCAAACAAGTTCCCAAACATGTTTTCATAAACAAAAAGGAAGCACAAGGAGAATATATGAGTCCATCAATGCAAGCTTCCTCATCTCAAGCAAATCTGCAAATTGGGAAAGATGAAAGTTAGAAGAAGAAGAAGAAGAGGAAAAGAAGAAGAAGAAGAAAAGAAGAAGAGGAAAATAAGAAGAAGATTTTATATTCTCTTTCTTTCTCTCCTCCCCCTCTTCTTTATCTTCTTCTTTTCCAACAAATGTAGTTAAAAAAGCCAATTTAGAGCTAAGCTAGGTAAACAGGTCATTTTGGAGATAAGCTAAGTTCAATGTATCATATTGGAGCTAACCTACGTAAACTTGGTCATTTTGGAGCTAAGCTAAGTTAAATGGATCATATTGAAGCTAACCTAGGTAAACTTGGTCATTTTTGAGCTAACCTACGTAAAAATGTCATTTTTTGCTATGCTAGGTAAAAATGCTAAGTGTGTAGGTCAATTTAGAGCTAACTTAGGTAAATAGGTCATTTTGGAGCTAACGCGGGTAAAATGGATCATATTGTAGCTAACTTAGGTAAACTTGGTCTTTTTGGAGCTAACGTAGGTTAAATGGATCATATTGGAGCTAACATAGGTAAACTTGGTCATTTTGGAGCTAACCTGGCTAATTAGGCCATTTTTGACATTACTAAGCTTATTGTGTCATTTTAGAGGACAACGAGCTAAGTATATGACATTTATGAGGTTAGAAAAGAAGGAATAGGAAGAGAAGAAGAATAAGAAAAGAAGAAGAAGAAAGAAGAATAAGAAAAGAAGAAGAAGAGCTTCTTCTTCTTTTCTTATTCTTCTTCTTCTTCTTCTTCTTCTCTTCCTATTCCTTCTTTTCTTCCTATTCCTTGATTTTCTTCATCTTATTATGTCATTTGTGGACTAAATAGGCTAAATTATGTCATAAATGGACTAAATAGGCTAAATAAGAAGAAAAATACCGTTATCACGGAGGTGAAGGACCGGTCGGGGCTGCGCCAGTGCCAGACTGAGGTGAAGGGCCGGTCGGGGTTCCACCAAGGCCAGACGGAGAAGCATCGGTTGATGCTTGTCGGGAAGCATTCTACACCAAAGATCATTTCCAATGTCTCGTTAGCATGATGCAACATAAATGTGAATACTAGTAACTAACGACCGTTCAAATCAAACTCACCGTGGTCGCCGGAGCAATCTGGGGCATCGGCGGAGGGGTCTGACCGCTTTTCTCGCACATGCTCTACACATTTGGTTCTCACGAGTTAGTCATATTAGTTAGTAATGGAACAAACCTTATGTGCATGATTTGGCTAATATGCAGGAGAAACGTACCACCAAGATGTCGTATAGGGCCCGGTTTTGAGCATCGTTCCGGTTCCTCTCCTCCTCCAACAGCCTGGCCGTCCTCTCCTCCAGCTCCCTCTCCCTCTCCTCCGCCTGCCTTCTTGCCGCCTCCAAAAGCGTCTGCGTGTTTGCTCTCTCTTTCTCAAGAGCAGCCTGCAACACACCACTCCTCGTTAGCATTGTAATCATCGACGGACGCACACACAATGTAATGGATAGGAAAGGTATCCGAGTCTGTATAACTAACCGCCATGGCGAGCTCCGATGGCCGTGCACGAGGCATTATCTCAGGATCAGAGCTACTCTGGCGCTTCTTGATCTGTGTGAGAGTCTTAGGACAACGTATCAGTCCATCACCAATGGCTATCGAGCCATGGGACCTCCCACCACCAGATATCATAAGCAGCTCTGTATCAAAAGGATCCTGGCTCGGGTTAAAGTCCTCCCCTTTCCTTGCCTTCCCCTCGTCTCTGTACCTCACGAGCTTGTTGCGGGAGGAGATGTTGGTGAAGGTCTCTGGATGATCTAGGTCAGACTCCGAGAATGCCTTGGCCTTCTTGTACGGGGCACTATGGGCCATGCCATAGAGGTCGAACAGACTTGGCACGGGCTTCTTGTTGTGGTGCGACTGAGAGAGAGGAACAAAATATTAGTCAAGGGCTCAAGCTAGCATGAAGATTGAAATTGCTATGTAAATAAGGTCATTTTGGAGCTAAGTAAGGTTATTATGTCATTTTTGAGGAAAAAAAGCTAAGTTTAGGTCATTTTGGAGGTAACCAAGATTATTATGCCCATTTTGACCAAACTATGCTAATTATGTCATTATTGAGCTATCCAAGGTAGTTATGCCTTTTTTTAGCTAACTAAAGCATATTTAGGCATTTTATAGAGCTATCTTAGGTTATTATGTCATTTTAGAGCTAATTATGTCATAAATTAACAAGCTAAGATTATTTTACGTCATTATTGAGCTATCAAAGGTAGTTATGCAATTTTTTAGCTAACTAAAGCATATTATGTCATTTTAGAGCTAATTATGTCAAAAATGAACGAGCTAAACTAAGTTTAGGTCATTATTGAGCTATCCAAGGTAGTTATGCCATTTTTTAACTAAGTAAGCATTATTGAGCTATCCAAGGAAAAATGCTATCATGTAGAATGAAATTGCATGAATCATGAAGCAAACCACATACCCAGTGACCCCCGTACTCAAACAGGTCGGAGCTCCCTTGATGGTGTGGCACACCAACCATTTGGGCACGCTTATCCTTGGCCCTTTGGTGTTCGACTAGCCATTTGGGAGAGCACCACTCATCCACCAACGCCTCCCAACAGTCCATCCTATCCGCACACCATCTCGGGGGCACCTAAGTTAGTCAAGAGAAATTTCAGCGCTACGCCTACGAATCAAATCAAGAGAACTAAGTTCAAGGCCTGAAGAATAGGTAATTACCAGCATGTACTTCTCCTTAGTCAGAAACTTGCCGCGACACTTCTTCTTCGCCCTCCTAATACCCTTCGAGGCGTAGTAGTCTCGAACGGCCTGCAGCCGAGCCTCGTGCCGTAAGTTCTTAAGTAGGCGCTTGCACTCGACTTCGACAACCGAAGCCGCAGCCTCCTGCTCTCCATCTGAAATCCTGTAGAAGGTCTGCAGTCAAACAAGACAACGCTGATTAGTAAAATCACTACGTACTGTTGATCTTTAATTCTGTAAAGGAGAAATTACCCAGAACCGACGGAACACAATGTCGGCCACCGTCTCGCACTCGACACCGGCGACCATCTTCCCCGGCGGGGCCGGGGCAGCCTCGTACAGCTCCCAGCTAAGTGCTAGCTGTGGAACCTGACCCTCACCGGGCAACGTGACCCACCCAGGGAAGTGCTGCCGGCAAAGCACACCAAGGACCTGGTTTGGCCTGCGGACACCACGGGGGTGTACCCAGCCCCTGCAGTATGTCAAGGCCAATGCATTAGATATTAATTTGAAGAAACATGAAGGCAAAAGGTTAAAAAAGAGTAAATTCACTTACTTCAACCCATTAGGCTGTATCAACCACCTCTGGTCGGGGGTCGTCGGCACGGGCGGGAGCTTTGTACTGCCACGCTGGTAGACCTTCTTGCCCTTGTCAACCATCTCGCCCTCGCTGTAGCTATCATCAGAGAAGGTGTCCTCGCTATCATCAGTAGGGCCACTAGCATCTGGAGTCTCGTGCGAAGAAGACTCCGGGACTGGAGTCTTCTGGGACGAAGACTCTGGGACCGGACTCACGTGGGGCGAAGGAGAGGCGCCCAGAGTCTGGTGGCGCGAAGGATCAGCGACCCCAGTCTGGTGGGGCGAAAGATCCACGACCCGAGTCTGGTGGCGCGAAGGAGAGGCGACCCCAGTCTGGTGGGGCGAAGGATCCGCGACCCGAGTCTGGTGGGCCGAAGAATCGACGACCGGAGGCTCATGGACCGGAGTCCGAGATGGGTCACGTCAGACGGAGCGGTCCTGTGGTCGGGTGAATCAGCTAGGGGTGGCGGCGAGGAAGGCATAGCAGCCTTCCTACCTCTCCCGCTGCCACGTCCACCTCTAGCAGCCTTCTTCGTCCTCCCCCGACCTCTGCCGGCCGAAGAAGAAGGGCCCGCCGGTGCTGACTGCATACTGTCTAGCAGCGCTCTCCGGAGGGGCCGGGCTGGAATAATGGAAGCACCCCTCCCAGGAGCGCTCGCACGAGGCTCGGAGCGCTCTGGACCCTTGCCCACCATCCTGTCAACACCTGCAATGACAAAAAGTAAACGACATTAGTATAACATAAAAAATTTGAATAACTGACATGAATACTATGTATATAATTTAAGAGTATCATCATCATGAACATAATAAAAAATTGAATACCTGACATTACTAATATTACTCTGAATCGTCTATATATAGCTCCGGATCATTAAATGCATCATCATCATCACTATCAGTGATGAGCTCATCTATCATCATAATAAATGCTATCAACATGTGGAAGGCCTCCTTTACGTAAATTGTTCAAGCATTGAAAGGTCATCTGCAGCAGTACTTCTTTGTTTCCGGCTCTTCTTGTTCCGGCTCAGGGGTGAAGTCGGATGTCACTATCGCTGTCTACTTCAATGTTCAGGGGTACAGTTGAGCGTTCTTGAAATGTTTTTTGGAAAGACGTGTTTCTTGAAGAATTCTCCTTCGTCATATGATGTCTGTTGGTCATAATCCTCTTCATTGGGGGGAGGTGGTCTAACACGTCGGGCGGCACCATACGCATAACCATCCCAACACTGAGATTTGAATCACTTTGACAGGCCCCGGTAGATAGAAAACTTGGGTTGCTGTTGAGCCTGTAATATAGACATGGGAACATCCAAATGGGTGCTTTGTTTGATTTCGACTAGCCCTATATGTTCATGAGTCCTTCTAGTATCCTTCGGCTGGAACCAATAACATCTGAAGACTACGACGTTTGGTGGGTTTTCACCATAGAATTGAAGTTTCATAAATTGCTCATCAACTTCTTCCATAATACTCAATACTCCTCGCCGATAGCAGAGACACAACAATTTGTAGACTTTCGGTCGGCCATAGATAGCTCTTTGCCATAGGTACGAAAGCGATACACACTGAACCCATAATGTTCTTTCTTTGCATAATCTGTCCGGGGGGGAGATTGAGTGGAATGACAAACACGGGCCAACAAACTGTATTGGGTTGCCGTCTGACCATACACACTGAACCCATCCGTGCTGACGGCGACTCGAGGACTGCTTGGATCTGCCGTTTTTTCCTATGTAATGCATCGAAGCGCTTCCCGCCTTCACCATCCGATGTGTGACACCATCATCACATTCCATCTGCATCACGTTCGGTTCTTTGCCCGTTTTGTGCCATGTCATATGTCTGGCCGTCTCTTGACCATGAAAAAGACGTTGAAGTCTTGGTACGATTGGCCAAATACCGAAGAACATTACGGGTATTTTGGTCTGCGTCTTTCTCACCCATACCATTGGCTACACAACATACCTGGATGACTCGCAAATGGGACAATAGTTCAAGTCCTCATACTGGTGGCCTAAATAAGACACATCCTTTCTCACAGGGCATGTATCTTCTCATAGGGCATCTTAAGAGCACGGAGGATTTTGTATGACTGGTACAGGTTTGTAGGTAGCACATGGCCTTTGGGTGTAGAAATCGTACCGAATACTGTCATCATCGCCGTGTAGCATTCTCTACCCAAGTTGAACTGAGCCTTCAAAGCCATGATTTGTGAGATGGCATCCAGCTGACAAAGCTCAGTGTGCTCGTGGAGAGGACGTTTTGAGGTCCAACATTTCAGTGAAGGCCTTGCAGATTCCTCCATCTCCTCGTCCGAAGTCCCGAGCATCGTCAAAGTCTTGCACCATGTATTCCATCCGGTACCATGTCGTCGGTGCGACGACGAACCACCTCAGGTCTGGCACGTTGGGCAGACTCACCATGAAATGTCCAGACCGTTGGTAACCAGGCGTAAAACCAAACTTCGCAGGTGTTTACTCATTTCAAGCTCGTCCCTTATTAAAGTGTCGCACCGGACACAGGGGCACCAGCTTAATCTTGGCCATTAGCAAATGCGGCTCTAACAAACACTTTGGTTTTTGTTAACCATTCACCGGTCCAAACTTTCTGACTAGTGTAACCGGGTGTACATCCACGCACGATCACTCATATTGACTTCCTACTAGACAGACAATAAAATATATACATCATTAAGCAAAACCATATCCATTAGTTAATGGAGTTTGTCAGTTCTCTTACGTCCATGCAACCTACATGCTAATAGGTAAAGATAGGTCCTAATCCACCCAAGTATGTGTAGATTGAGTTCGTTTCCCATGCTCTGCTCCGGATCCGACGCAAAATTTCGGACAGCACCTCCCCGCTGTTCTCTCTGTACACGTCTCGGCAATGAGAGAGGGATGTGTACCCGGAGAAACAACAGGGAGGCACTGACGAAATCTGCATTGGATCCGGGCGCAGCAGCATATAGGAAAACGAACCCAATCTACACATACGGGCTGGGTGTCCATGGATAACGTTGGACAATTCGAAAGAATCACGATTATAAATATGCAAATGCATGCATATTTAAGATGTAACACCTTTCGAACGGGAGACGCATAGTGGTTACGCATACTGATGACGGACACC
Organism: Thinopyrum elongatum; assembly: GCA_011799875.1. Taxonomy (NCBI): domain Eukaryota; kingdom Viridiplantae; phylum Streptophyta; class Magnoliopsida; order Poales; family Poaceae; genus Thinopyrum; species Thinopyrum elongatum. Next base: position 630,437,770 of record CM022299.1, on the reverse strand, counting down.
TATAGCTAGCTAGTTTTCATGGGCAGAAGACGGAATAGAGCAAATGTAGGGGGGGAGGAGGAGATGTCATTTGTGCTCACCAAGAGAAAGCCAGGGCGGAGCTCGTCGAACGCACGGGGAGGTGAGTCGCAAACACCACACCCTTGCACGACGAAACACTGCACATTTTAAATCCACCTGATTAACACAAATATATATGATGTTTTGCATAACAAAATCGAAAAAAAATAAATATACGACCTAACTCATAATTCACAAATATATGACCCCGTCGCGGGGTCGGGGGTGGGGCAGGGCGGGGTGTGGTGGTGTGTGGGGTCAGGTAGGTGTCGTTAGGGATGTCAGGATGTCGTATCGTAGGGTCGATTAGGGTGGTCGATCAGGGGTTGGTCGGGGTCAGGGTCAGGGATGAAATTTCATGAGAGAAGACATAAACATCAAGTGAAACAATTAACATTGTACAAGATGAAAAATGCTACTACAGACGAGGTAAAGTTCCTTTGCGAAATCTTATAGTCTTGAAACGCGATATATAATAGCATCATCATCAACTTTGCAAATATTTCTCGCTCAGTAATTATTTGGTCAGTAGCAACAACAAAGCATGCAGTACTACAGTAGCAAATACTAACATTATAGCAAGCAGATCAAAAAATGTTCATCTACAAAATTTTAACAACAACAGCAAGGCAGTAGCAGTCAGGTGTAGCACAATGCACATGCACATATTATCTGTCTGTGAGTGAGTGAGTCTGTCCATTACCAATCGCGCTCTTCAGCTGCGGCTCGGGCTGCGGCAGACGGCGTGGCGGACAGGCAGAGTCGGGAGACCAGGGCAAGGGAGGCCGGAGCCGGAGCAGAGCCGGCGTTGCAGAGCAGTTAGAGCCGCAGCCCAGCAGAGGAGAGCCGTAGAGATGGCAGAGCAGCGCTGTGAATGCGGGCGGCGTCAGTGCGACCGGAGGCGCGAGAGCGGCCGACGCGGACGGGGAGGCAGCGGCGGCCAGCGTCGGAGGAGGGGAGGTGGAACCGCCGGTGGTGGAAGAGGGCAGGGAGGGCCACGGTGGTGGAGTGACGGGGGGCCGGACGGCGCGCATGGTGGCGGCGGAGTGGCAGAGTGAGGGAGGGACACGCGTGGCGGCGGGGTGGAGGGAGGAAGGGAAGATTCGGGGGCCGAGCGCGCCGGAGGGAGGCGGAGGGAGGGGGGCGGCGGTGTGGAGGCATGGGACGGGAGCGGAGCGGCGGTGTAGGGCGAAGGCGGGGACGCGGCAGGCGGAGACGGGGGGGTGGACACGAGGATAGGGAACGGCGGCGCGGCTGGGCCGAAGGAGGCAGGAGGAGGGAATGAGGGGGCGGCGGCAGGGCGACTGTGCGGGAGTGTGGAGTTCGGGCCTCGCGGGCCTTGTTGGGCGCCGCGCGGCGGCGCGGCGGCGGGAGGCAGGGTGGAGGCGGGAGAAGAGATAGGAGAGGCGGCGCGCGGGGCGGCCCTGTGACCGCGGAAGGATGGCGCTGGCGGCGCCGCATTCGCGCGGGGCGCCGCCGGCAACCCCCCCACCTCCGCCGCAGGCAGGCGGCGGCGGCCTGCGCGCGTGCGGGAGGCAGAGGGTGGGGAGGCGGGAGAAAGAGATGGAGGAGGGCGCGCGCGCGGGGGGCCAAATTAAACCCCCGCATTGCCGTCTGTTTTTTTTTCTCTTTGCCGTCTGCCAGCAGACGGCAAAGAATTCTTTGCCGTCCGCCAGCAGACGGCAAAGAGGATGACCGTTAGACGGCCACCGCCGTGAAACTGTGGGCCCCTCTTACCTCTTTGCCGTCTGCTGGCAGACGGCAAAGAAATCTTTGCCGTCTGCTGGCAGACGGCAAAGAAGTGGCCCGTGTGACCTACCCAGTGCAGTACCCCCATGGGGTCCACTTTGGACTTTGCCGTCTGCTGGCGGATGGCAAAGAACTCTTTGCCGTCTGCTGGCGGACGGCAAAGAGCTCGCAGATGGCAAAGACCCTGTTTGCCATCAGCTGGTTCTTTGCCGTCTGCTTTGAGAAGACAGACGGCAAAGAGCCTCTTTGCCATCAGCTGGCAGACGGCAAAGAGCTGGCAGATGGCAAAGACCCAGATTCCAGTAGTGAGATGACTCAGAGTCTCAATCTGGATACATATTGAAAGTGGGAGCAATTAGCTAGAGTAGCTCCGTGCAGAGCATTGTAAACATAGAAATTTGCAAAATACATACGGATCTGAATGTGGCAGACCCGTTGACTAAACTTCTCTCACAAGCAAAACTTGGTCACACCTTAGTACTCTTTGGCTGTTAATCACATGGCGATGTGAACTAGATTATTGATTCTAGTAAACCCTTTGAGTGTTGGTCACATAGCAATGTGAACTATAGGTGTTAATCACATGGTGATGTGAACTATTGGTGTTAAATCACATTGCGATGTGAACTAGATTATTGACTCTAGTGCAAGTGGGAGACTGAAGGAAATATGCCCTAGAGGCAATAATAAAGTTATTATTTTATTTCCTTATGTCATGATAAATGTTTATTATTCATGCTAGAATTGTATTAACCGGAAACTTGATACATGTGTGAATACATAGACAAAATAGAGTGTCACTAGTATGCCTCTACTTGACTAGCTTGTTAATCAAAGATGGTTATGTTTCCTAACCATAGACATGAGTTGTCATTTGATTAACAGGATCACATCATTAGGAGAATGATGTGATTGACTTGACCCATTCCGTTAGCTTAGCACTTGATCGTTTAGTATGTTGCTATTGCTTTCTTCATGACTTATAAATGTTCCTATGACTATGAGATTATGCAACTCCCGTTTACCGGAGGAACACTTTGTGTGCTACCAAACGTCACAACGTAACTGGGTGATTATAAAGGTGCTCTACAGGTGTCTCCGAAGGTACTTGTTGAGTTGGCGTATTTCGAGATTAGGATTTGTCACTCCGATTGTCGGAGAGGTATCTCTGGGCCCACTCGGTAATGCACATCACTATAAGCCTTGCAAGCATTATAACTAATGAGTTAGTTGCGGGATGATGTATTACAGAACGAGTAAAGAGACTTGCCGATAACGAGATTGAACTAGGTATTGAGATACCGACGATCGAATCTCGGGCAAGTGACATACCGATGACAAAGGGAACAACGTATGTTGTTATGCGGTTTGACCGATAAAGATCTTCGTAGAATATGTGGGAGCCAATATGAGCATCCAGGTTCCGCTATTGGTTATTGACCGGAGACATGTCTCGGTCATGTCTACATAGTTCTCGAACCCGTAGGGTCCGCACGCTTAAAGTTCAGTGACGATCGGTATTATGAGTTTATGTGATTTGATGACCGAAGTTTGTTCGGAGTCCCGGATGAGATCGGGGACATGACAAGGAGTCTTGAAATGGTCGAGAGGTAAAGATCGATATATTGGAAGGCTATATTCGGACATCGGAAAGGTTCCGAGTGATTCGGGTATTTTTCGGAGTACCGGAGAGTTACGGGAATTCGTATTGGGCCTTAATGGGCCATACGGGAAAGGAGAGAAAGGCCTCAAGGGTGGCTGCGCCCCTTCCCCATGGACTGGTCCGAATTGGACTAGGGAAAGGGGGCGCCCCCTTCCTTCCTTCTCCTTCTCCCTTCCCCTTTTCCTATTCCATGTGGGAGGTGGAATCCTACTAGGACTAGGGAGTCCTAGTAGGACTCCACACCTTGGGCGCGCCCTGTGAGGGCCGGCCTCCTCCTCCCTCCATCATTTATATACGTGGCCAGGGGGCACCCCATAGACACAACAATTGATCATTGATCTCTTAGCCGTGTGCGGTGCCCCCCTCCACCATAATCCACCTCGATCATATCGTAGCGGTGCTTAGGCGAAGCCCTGCGTCGGTAGCATCATCATCACCATCACCACGCCGTCGTGCTGACGAAACTCTCCTGTGAAGCTTTGCTATATCGGAGCTCACGGGACGTCATCGAGTTGAACGTGTGCTGAACTCGGAGGTGTCGTGCGTTCGGTACTTGGATCGGTCGGATCATGAAGACGTACGACTACATCAACCGCGTTGTGCTAACGCTTCCGCTTTCGGTCTACGAGGGTACGTGTATACACTCTCCCCTCTCGTTGCTATGCATCACCATGATCCTGTGTGTGCGTAGGAAATTTTTTGAACTTACTACGTTCCCCAACATCTATATATAGCTCAGCTCTTTCATTGCATGTATATATAATTATCCTCACTATATTATGCAGATTGAAGATCGTCGAATGCAGAAAAGCACAAATCTATGACATTGGATTCATTAACCCAAATATCATACATGAATGGACAGTTAAAAACAGAGTCACAGATACCGAGGACAACTGGCTACAATCGTTGCTTAAAAAGCAAAACAAAGAGAAAATACTTTTTCCTTATAACTTCAAGTGAGTGTTACTGTCTTGTGCATATTCGGTTTCCCTTACACGAGGTTATAGTAATGTAATTGATGAGTTATGCATGCGTGCGCAGCTTCCACTTTATTCTGCTAGAGAATAAGCTTGACCGGGGAGTAGTAACTGTCTGAGACTCGAGACGAAAAGATCCCCAGGACTATGCGGACATGACTGAAATGCTCCAGAAGTAAGTTCAATCGATCATTATCGCACCATATCAGCAACTTTGTTCATTCCTTGATATCATGTAATTATTTTCTTTGTCTGGCAGGATTTGGAAAGAGTTCACCGGAATTGTTCCGGGACTGCCGAGGGAGCTGCGATTTACACACCCGAAAGTAAGTACTACTAGCTAGTTCCGTGCATCTCCCATTGATTCTAGTTTCATCAATACCATTTATCATGCTTGATTATCAGTTTGATTGAACTCTATTTCTCGTAAAGTGCTTGTGGCAGGAAGCCGGGAATGATTTTTGTGGATACTACGTTTGCGAGTTCATCTACAACGCGACGGCCTCTCAGCGGGGCTACTCTGAAAAACAATATGAAGTACGTAAACAATAATATTCACAATTTTATTTTATTACCATCATTTGTGTTGAGTTTCATTCATATATATGTATTGACCCCCTTCTTTAAATTAGATCTGGCAGATGCGGGATGAACTCCTACCACATGATCGCATACGAGCAATTCAAGAGAAATTGGCGGGATTCTTTCTTGACCACATCATACATAAAGCCGGAGAATACCATGTGGAAATTGATATAGACTTTAGATGTTAGGGATTGTAAGAGATCTTATATTGTATATATGTAGCTAGTAGCGTCGGATAGATATACGAAAACTTGTTGTTCGACCAATCTCTAGGAGAAAGAGAGGTCGATCACTTCTCTCTGTATATGTTCATGACAATCTTGTGTACTTAATGGTTCCTTCATTTGCTTACTAGCTAGCATGTTGACTTCTCTCTATACGTATAGTAGCAAGCGTCGACCAAGCACGAAGATAAAGAGAGGTCACTTCTCTCTATTAGCTAGCTAACACAATATGAAACCCCTAAATTAACCCTCCAAAACCCCTAACCCCCCCCCCCCTTTCAAAAAAAACAAAAACCCCAGCTCTTGCCAGCTGCTGACGCGTGGATGCCTTTTGGTCCCGGTTGGTGTTACCAACCGGGACTAAAGGTCCTCCTGCATGGCCGCCCCGCAGCGGCCACGTGGAGCCCCTTATGTCCCGGTTCGTAAGCGAACCGGGACTAAAGATTTTGGGCTTTAGTCCCGACCCTTTAGTCCCGATTCCAGAACCGGGGCTAAAGGGCCTATGGAACCGGGATAAATGGGCCGTTTTCTACTAGTGTTCGAATATATTGACTTTCAAAGGGTACGAGATAAATGGGAATACATTTTACATGATCGCCCAAGATGAAAAGAGCACCAACCAAAACAGTGGTATCCGCTTTGATGCAGCAACCAAGAGGGGAAAGGACACATATTATGGTTACATAGTGGACATATGGGAACTTGACTATGGACGTGATTTGAAGGTCCTTTTGTTTCGGTGCAAATGGGTCAATCTGACAGGAGGCGGGGTAACGGAAGACCCGCAGTACGGAATGACAACAGTGGATCTCAACAATCTTGCGTACGTAGACGAACCATTCATCCTAGCCAATGATGTGGCACAGGTTTTCTATGTGAAGGACATGTCTACCAAGCCGAGAAAAAAAAAAGATAAGGAAGCAAATACATCATACGATGAGCGAAAGCGCCACATAGTTCTTTCAGGGAAAAGAAACATCGTGGGAGTGAAGGACAACACAGACATGTCAGAAGATTATGAAAAGTTTCATGAAATTGCTCCCTTTACAGTGAATATTGACTCGAGCATCCAGTTAAATGATGAAGATTGTCCATGGTTACAGCACAAAGGGACTCATGCGAGGAAAAAGTTTTACACCCAAAGATCCCACTCTGGGATGTGACCGGCTTCACTGTAATCACTTTCTTCTCTAGTGAGTTTCCGGACTTATATATCTGGAAAGTACCACTTCGGACAAACCGGAGGGAATCTTTGTAATAGTTAGGGTACTTATGTGTGATTAATTTCTCATCAATTTTCAACCCTTTCTGACATCATTTGCTATTTTTCATGCATTTACTGATTTTTTTGAGCTAAATGACCCAGAAATTGAAAAGCACTACAAATGAACTCTGAAATGGTTGAAAGTTGGCATGGTATCATCATTTCACCCACATAGCATGTTCAAAAAAGTTGAGATGGTTACGGCAAAAAGAGGATCCACTTCGTGTGCAAAATGGACAATCTCTTTCGAAGTATCAGGGTTTTGGGCTAAAACTCATCTGTTACAAAGGCATTTCATTTTTTTAAACTTATTTCAACTCCAGACTTTTTGTGCATTCAGTATGCACCATTCAAAGCCACGTCATCAATTTTCAACCCTTTCTGACATCATTTACTATTTTTCATGCATTTACTGATTTTTTAAGCTAAATGACCCTAAAATTCAAAAGCACTACAAATGAACTCTGACAAGGTTGAAAGTTCGCATGGTATCATCATTTCACCCACATAGCATGTGCAAAAAAGTTGAGAGGGTTACGGCAAAAACAGGATGCACTTCGTGTACAAAATGGACAATCTCTTTCGAAGAATCAGGGTTTTGGGCTAAAACTCATCTGTTACAAAGGCATTTCATTTTTTAAAACTTATTTCAACTCCAGACTTTTTGTGCATTCAGTATGCACCATTCAAAGCCACGTCATCAATTTTCAACCCTTTCAGACATCATTTACTATTTTTCATGCATTTACTGATTTTTTGAGCTAAATGACCCTGAAATTCAAAAGCACTACAAATGAACTCTGAAAAGGTTGAAAGTTGGCATGGTCTCATCATTTCACCCACATAGCATGTGCAAAAAAGTTGAGAGGGTTACAGCAAAAACTGGATGCACTTCGTGTACAAAATGGACAATCTCTTTCGAAGTATCAGGGTTTTGGGCTAAAACGCATTTGTTACAAAGGCATTTCATTTTTTAAAACTTATTTCAACTCTAGACTTTTTGTGCGTTCTGTATGCACCATTCAAAGCCACATCATCAATTTTCAACCCTTTCTGACATCATTTGCTATTTTCCATGCATTTACTGATTTTTTTTAGCTAAATGACCCTGAAATTGAAAAGCACTACAAATGAACTCTGAAAATGTTGAAAGTTGGCATGGTATCATCATTTCACCCACATAGCATGTGCAAAACAGTTGAGAGGATTACGGCAAAAACAGGATGCACTTCGTGTACAAAATGGACAATCCCTTTCGAAGTATCAGGGTTTTGGGCTAAAACTCATCTGTTACCAAGGCATTTCATTTTTTTTAAACTTATTTCAACTCCAGACTTTTTGTGCATTCAGTATGCACCATTCAAAGCCACGTCATCAATTTTCAACCCTTTCTGACATCATTTGCTATTTTTCATTTATTTACTGATTTTTTGAGCTAAATGACCCTGAAATTGAAAAGCACTACAAATGAACTCTGAAAAGGTTGAAAGTTGGCATGGTATCATCATTTCACCCACATAGCATGTGCAAAAAAGTTGAGAGGGTTACGGCAAAAACAGGATGCACTTCGTGTACAAAATGGACAATCACTTTCGAAGTATCAGGGTTTTGGGCTAAAACTCATCTGTTACGAAGGCATTTCATTTTTTTAAATAACCTAAGAATTACAAAATTGAATATAATGATAAAACACACTAATATTAAACAGCAGAAAAAAGAATCACTAAAAAATCTATTTTTAAAGTAAAGTTATTCACAAACTAGTGATTCATACAAATTTCAAATAATTCAAATTTAAACTATTCAAATTTGAAAACTACTCGCACTAACAGAAAGTTTATAAATTTTTTTACCTAAAGCAAAAAGATTCACAAAGAAACTCTAAATAAAGCAAAAAACAACTTAGAAAAAAAATAAAGCAGAAAACAAAAAAATGAAAAATAAATAAATTAAAAAAAGCCCGCCTACTGGGCCACCACGGCCTGCATATGACTAGAAACCCAACCTCTAGTTAGGCCAGGATGCAGGCCCGCAAGGCCCAGTAGGCCCCACAAGGCAACGCAGGTGAGGTAGGCCCAGAAGGCCTGCTTCAGAGAGGATCTCGAAGGAGCAGCCGCGGCGGGGCTTATAAACCAATGCGGCTGCCCTTCGTTGGGCGAGGTGGGACTAAACTTCCTGCACCGCGGCTGTGGCAGCACGAGACCTTTAGTCGCGGTTGGTGGCTCCAACCGCGACTAAAGGCCTGCGCTTCCCGCCGCTTCAGCTGGCCAAAAGTGACCTTTAGTCCCGGTTGGTGGCTCCAACCGGGACTAAAGGGGGGCGCATAAATATACAACACTTCAAATTTTTCCAGTTTCTCTGCTTCTTCGACCACTACAGAGGACATCGCTGCACCGCCAGGCTGCCCTGATGCCGTCACGCCTCCCCCTACGCCGGAGCTCGTCGCCGCCCCGACGCCGGCCACACGTGCCTCCTCGAGCCGATCCCTGACGCCGGACGCACCCTCCTCCCCGAGCCCCGACGGCGCCCGCGCCCGCTCCTCCCCGAGCTCCTCGCCGCGTGCGCCGCCTGCCCCGACGCCTTCGCCGCCCCCGACTCGCCTCGCCTCGCCGTCGCCGTCGCCCCGCTGTGAGCTCTCCCCCCTCTCCCTCGCCCCCTGCCGCCATGGCCGCCCCTCCCCGAGCCCACACACACACACATGCATGAACACACACACACACACACACACACACTTTCTTAAGTTAATGATTTATATGTATTTTTGTATGTTTAATTAGTATATATGTATAGCAATTTTGATATTTTCCAGAAGAATTTTGACATCTTTTTTTCACTAGCAGATGATTAGATGTATAGAAAAAAGTTGAGGAATTTTGACATTTGAGGAATTAATTAGTATATAATGTATGTATAGACATTTGATCCAATGTATAGCAATTAGTATATGTATGTATACAATGTATAGAAAACATTTGAGGAATTTTGACCAAGCATAGAAAAAAATTGCATAGAAAAAAGTTGCATTTTTTAATGTTGTATTTGCAAAAGTTTGTTATGTATTTGCAAAATAAATTGAAAAAGAATTACAAAAATCACAATCAAGCATTTAAAAAATGTTTAATCTGCATAGATCGAATTTGTTCTCGACGTCAACGATGCCTGGCCCGCATCCTCGTCGTCGACTCGTTCGCGATGACGTCCTGCTTCAGAGGAGCCATGTCCGTGACTGGGCTCCGCCGGGCTGGCACTGGGAGGTGCTACCTTCCGGGGCGCGCAGCTTGATGAGGAACCGGGCTCCCGTCGTCGAGCCGGAGCTTCTTTGGTGGCGTTCGCGTGGGCCACTTTCGGTGCGGAGGCAGCCGGCCCCGCAGGAGGTGGTACGTCGCCATGTCAGGGAGGAGGACGAGCACGTCCGTCGCTACATGGTTGCGTTGGATGTCAGGTTCTCCAATACCTGGCAGGTTCTTTAGGGATCTCACCCGAGCTATGATCCTGTGATCGTTCCTTCTCTTTGGGTGTCCACCGCCCACGCCTTAGGAACCGCGAGTGAAGTAGATTCTTCGATAGTATTCGATCTGTATTAGCTAGTGATGTTATATATATGATAATATTCGAGATGTATTAGTGATAATACTCGAGATGTATTCGAGATTATATTCGACAATATTCGAGATGATGTATTCGAGATTATATTATTCGATAATATTCCAGACGATGTATTCGAGATTATACTCGATGATGCATATTATCTGGATTATTCAAGATGTATATATGTTATCTACTATGATTCAGTTTTTCCTTATTGATTGCATGCATGCATTCTAATTTGAATACTAAATTGTTTTATCTTTCTTCTGGATTAGTTAAATAAAAGTTATGAACAATACCGGCAGAGAAGGAGAAGAGGTCCTGTTCAAGATCATACGCTCCCCGAGACCAGATGAGAATGAAGAAGATGACGGCTCGCAATATCTGAACAATACCGGTGATGGTATGATGTTCGATGAAGATGAACGAATAGATGAAGTCCAGAACAATGATGACGAAGGAAATGTTGTTTTTCAAATAACAAAGACCGGTGAGGTTTATTTATATAAGGCATCTGGTGATCATCACATGTTTTAATTGATTTGTATATATATTAACGAATCGATCTTTCTTCTTTTAGCCCTCCAGATCGAGCAAATCTTCTACAAGCAGCAGGGCAGTTCGAGGCCCGGCCAAAATATTGCCGGCTGGCATAAAGTACAACATCGATGCCATCAAACCTAATGGGGAACCTGATGAACCTAAGAAGAATGCGAAGAAGTTCATTCGTCAATGCGGAGTTATTGTCAGGGACCAAATCCCGATCTCCATTCAAGAATGGAAAAACCCAGCAAAGGGAGATCCAGATGTTACTTTTGTCGACCAAAGAGCAAAAGATCTGCTTTGGGAATCGCTCATGTCACATTTCACCCTACCAGATCATTTGAAAGATGCAGATCTAGAGAAAGTCAAGAACAGTGCTCTTAAGAAAATGGCGATAGCATTCAACAACCACAAGAAAAAATATATGGGCCGCGTACGTCAGTGCAGGAAAGCTGACTCCAGAATTCAAGGGAACACTGGAGAAGGCAAGAGATCACTGGGACACTTTTGTGAACTTCAAGGAATCGGAAGTAGCTCAGGAACGGTCGAGAAAAAACAAGATTAATGCCGTGAAAAAGCAGTGGCACCATAAGCTGGGGCCAGGTGGCTACGAGGTGGCCAGGCCGAAGTGGGATCTCGCTGAGCAAGAGATGATCGATGTAGGGGTCACTCCAGTTACATTGAGCTGGCCCCCCAGGTGCAGGACTTGGTTCTATGCGGATGGGGGGAAGTTGGACCCAAAGACAGACGAGGTTTTGGAGCGGGCATGTCTTAAAGGAGCCAATGAAAGTTTACTTGTTGCAATAGAAGAGGCTCGAACGGGGGTGTTCATGCCCAACAGAGAGAACGACGAGCTTACGCGCGCCCTGAAGAATCCTGAACACCCGAGAAGAACACGAGGCAAAGGCGTTGTTCTGTGGTTTGAAGGGTTTGCGGACTGGAACACCGACTATAGAAGCCGTGCGAGAAAGAAGCAGCAGGAGTTGCAGAAGAGGAAGCTAGAGGAGGAGTAGAGGAAGCAGGAAGCAGACCGCCTTCGCATCGTAGAATCAAAGCACGCGGAGTTGGAACTCGCTTTCAAGCGGCAGCAGCAGCAGATCGACTCACTTAACTAGGAAAGGGTGTCTCAGCAGCGGCAGCAACTAGCGGATCCAGCATTGGATTGCACCGTCCCATCCATGCCGAGATGCAGCGTGGGTTCCGCCCCGGGCGATGATGCACTGCTGGATAGATACCCTATGGATGATATCATAGCTACGACAACTTGTGAGCTACACATGAAAGTGAAGAACATATCCATGAAGGTGGCGGACGGCTATGCTCAAACAAATCCCCCTGAAGCAACCTTCCATTGCAATCCGATTCCAGGGTGCTATGCTTGTGTCGAGGTTGATGAAGTGATGAAAGGATATTCGGGGCTAGAGCTTGACATTCCTGGAGGTGACGAGGAGCGCACACTAGGAGAGGCCATACATCGTATCATTCTATGGAGAAAGGACCTCATCGTCTTTCCAAGGCCACTGACACCGCTTCAGCCGGCTCCTCCTCCAAGTCCGCCACTACGTCAGCAGACTCCTGCTCCTCCAAGTCCGCCACCGCGTCAGCAGACTCCTGCTCCTCCAAGTCCGCCACCGCGTCAGCCCACTCCTCCTCCTCCAAGTCCGGCACCGCGTCAGCCGACTCCTCCTCCTCCAAGCCCGGCACCGCGTCAGCCGACTCCTCCTCCAAGTCAGGCACTGCGTAAGCCGTCTCCGCCGCCTTAGCAGGCTCCGCCACCTTAGCAACAATGAAAGAGAGGCGCCGCAGCTATGGCGGCTAGCGGTACAATAGGAGGCAAGAAATTCAGATATGGTCCAAGCCTCAAGCCTCTTCCGAGGTTGCCTTATGACTTGACTGAAGAGGAAAACGAAGCCGAAGTGGCTGCCCAAGTGAAGGCCCATTTTGGACCAAAACCGCCCCCGCCGCCAGAGGAGAAAGTACATGAGCATGTCATGCAGCACTTTATTGCTATGGCTCAACCAGCTGTCAAGCATAGGGACTCAGACTATGAGCGCTCTATCAAGAAGTCATATCATGCACAATAAAAGAAGGAGTCGAGCACGAGCTCGAGCCAAGCAGCTGCCAAAAAAGCGGGAAAATTGTTCCCCAGCTGGGAGAACAGGCGGTGCAATCGACCCCCCCCCCCCCCCCCCCCCGCTCATTGTACAAACACATGGAAGTACCGCCGATCAGCTGGTAATAACCGACTATCATAGAAGGCAGGCTCAAGAGGCCGGTGTCACTGTAGGACAACTCCTAGGCATCAAGGACTTCCAAACGTTTAAGAGGAGGAACTACAATGGAAATATCTCCGCGGCCAACCTATGGTCAAACCTGAGCAGATCCCGCTTCTATCAACAAGAATGTATGAATTGCATCAATGGTACCTGAGAGAAGTAAAGACTACCGATCGAGAGTCCCTCATGGTGAAAGTCAAGGAAGATCATTACTACCATGCAAAAGATCTGTGGGTTGAGTTTCAAGAAATGTTGCAGTTATTCAATCAAGACGCACTCGATAAATCTATCGTCAGTTGCTATTGTCTGAAAGTGATTTCTTTCTGTAACTTAAGTCTCTAGCTAGCTGTAGTGCTCTCATTCATTACCTGTAATTATCCTCACTATATTCTTTCTGTGGTACTATGCAGAATGAAGATGTATGAAATGAAAAGAGCTGGACACTATGGCATTGGGTTCATTGACCCAAATACCATTAATCAAGAGACATGGTCACGTGAATATGATCGACCACACACAGAGTGAAGCTTGCTAGAGTTCTTGAAGCGACTAAATACCCAACCAGAAATACTACTTCCTTACAACTTCGGGTGAGTGACACTATCTTGTACTACAAATTCTGTTTTTGCTTACTAGATGTTAATAAGTGTAGTTGATGAGTTATGCACATGCCTGCTTAATTATACAAATGTGTGCGCATGCAGTTTTCACTGGATCCTGCTAATCATTGAAGTTGATGAGGGAAAAGTTCAAGTACTGGACTCACTACTTAAAGACATTAATGACTACACAATCGTGAGGGGGATGGTCGACAGGTAATTTCAATCATTATCGAACTATATGTCGGCCTCTTTAGTTCATTTCCTGATATCAACTAATTAATAACTCATTTATTCATTTTCTTTGCCGGTGGGCAGGGCTTGGGAAAAGTTCATCAAACAGGTTGAAGGCTCATGGAAACAAAAGCTGAAATGGTGTCGACCCAAGGTAATTAATTAAGTAGTACTAGCTAGCTACCATCTCTTTAATTCTAGTTTCAATACCATTATCATGCTTGATTAATTATTATCTGATTGAATTCTATTCTCTTAAAGGCCCTGAGGCAGGCGCCGGGGAATAATTTATGTGCATACTACGTTTGCGAGAACATTCACATGATGGCGTCCGAAAGGAGCACTAGATCACTTTGGGTACGTTTGCCAGAACACTATTCACAATTTTAACATCATTATCTAATATATATATATACACACAACTAATACATTCATATTGATCTCCTTCTTTAAAGATGTCGGAGATGCGGGATAAGTACCTACCAGAGGATCGCGTACGAGCAATTCAAGAGGAAATAGCGGGATTTTTGCTCGACCAGGTCATTGATAACCCACAAGTATAGGGGATCGTTTGTAGCCTTCTTCGATAACTAAGAGTGTGGAACCCAACGAGGAGCTAAAGGTAGAACAAATATTCCCTCAAGTTCTATCGACCACCAATACAACTCTACACACACTTGACGTTTGCTTTACCTAGAACAAGTATGAAACTATTTTGCAAGAATAAAACTACGAGTACTTTGCGAGAATAAAACTACGAATAAATTGGAAGGTAATAAAAGTAGATAGCTTTTGTCAACAAGAAAGTCATTTGTCCCTAGGCAATCGATAACAAGTACCGGTAATCATTCTTGCAATTTTACATGAGGGAGAGGCATGAGCTAACATACTTTCTCTACTTGGATCATATGCACTTATGATTGGAACTCTAGCAAGCATCCACAACTACTAAAGATCATTAAGGTCGTGAAACCCAACCATAGCAATAAGTATCAAGTCCTCTTTACTCCCATACGCCATAACCCACTTATCCGCGTTTAGGCTGCTGTCACCCCCGCAACATTGACAATAAGCAAACCATGAACATATTGCAACACCCTACAGCGGGGATCCCTCATGTTTGCGCAAGAGGAGGGCACCATAGGACAGCACCATAAATAAAATATACAATCATACCAACCAAGATCACGATTAACCCACGGGACAAAACGGATCTACTCAAACATCATAGGATAGCCAAATATCATTGGGAAATGATATATGGAGTTGAACACCATGTTTAAGTAGAGATTACAGCAGGGAAGAGAGGTGTTACACCGCTGCATAGAGGGGGAGAAAGTTGGTGTTGACGGTAGCAAGATTGTTGATGTAGATCGCCATCACGATCCTAGCCCCGGCATCCGGCGCCACCGGGAGAGAGGGGCAGAGAGCCCCCCTCCTTCTTCTTCCTTGGCCTCCCCCCTAGATGGGAGGAGAGTTCCCCCTCTTGTCCATGGCCTCCATAGCGGTGGAGGGGCGGGAACCCCTCCGAGATTGGATCTCCCTCTCTATTCTCTTCTGTTTCGCGTTCCCCAGATCTGGCTGAAAACCGTTTCTTATATTCTGGGAGATCCGTAACTCCGATTGCGCTGAAATTTTAACACGATTTTTTTTCCGGATATAAGCTTCCTTGCACCCAAAGTAGAGCTCCAACCGATGTACGAGGTGGGCATAAGACACCTGGGCGCGCTTGGGCCCCCAGGCGCGCCCTGGTGGGTTATGGTCACTGTGGGCCCCCTCTTCTGATGATTCCAACTCCCAAAAATCACAAACATTCCAAAATAATTCTTCGTAAAATCTTATTGCATTTGGACTTTGTTTGATATGGATTTTCTGCAAAACAAAAAACATGCAAAAAATAGGAACTGGCACTGGGCACTGGATCAATAGGTTAGTCCAATAAATCAAATAAAACGTTGCCAAAAATATGTGAAAGTTGTATAATATTGGCATGAAACAATCAAAAATTATAGATACGACGGAGACATATCAGCATCCCCAAGCTTAATTCCTGCTCATCCTCGAGTAGGTAAATGATAAAAAATATAATTTTTGATGTGGAATGCTACCTAGCATAAACTTGATCATATGTCTAATCATGGCATGAATATTAAGACATAAGTGATTCAAAGCAATAGTCTATAATTTGACATAAAGACGTCAATACTCAGGCATCCCAACAAACAATCATGTCTTTCAAAATATCAACACTAAAGAAAGCTATCCCTACAAAATCATATAGTCTTGTCATGCTGTGTCTTCTTAACACAAAGTATTTATCATGCACAACCCCGATGACAAGCCGAGCAATTGGTTCATACTTTTAACGCGCTTCATCTTTTTCAACCCTCATGCAATACATGAGTGCAAGCCATGGATATAGCACTATAGGTGGAATAGAGTATGATGACAGAGGTAAATATAGAGAAGACAAAAAAGTAAGAAAGTCTCACATCGACGCGGCTAACCAACGGGCTATGGAGATGCCCATCAATTGATATCAACGTGAGGAGTAGGGATTGCCATGCAATGGATGCACTAAGAGGTATAAGTGTATGAAAGCTCAATATGAAAACTAAGTGGGTGTGCATCCAACTTGCTTGCTCATGAAGACTTTGGCCATTTGAGGAAGCCCATCATCGGAATATACAAGCCAAGTTCTATAATTAAAAATTCCCACTAGTATATGAAAGTGACAACATATGAGACTCTCTATATGAAAAACATGGTGCTACTTTGAAGCACAAGTGTGGTAAAGGATAGTAACAATGCCCCTTCTCTCTCTTTTTTTTTCTTTTTTCTTTTTTTTCTTTTTTTCTTTTTTTTTCTCTCATTGTCCGGAGTCTCATCCCGACTTGTGGGGGAATCATAGTCTCCATCATCCTTTCCTCACTGGGACATGCTCTAATAATGAATAATGATGATCATCACACTTCTATTTACTTATAGCTCAAAAGAAATAAAAATTACAACTCGATACCTATGACAAAGTATGACTCTATATGAATGCCTCTGGCAGTGTACCAGGATGTGCAATGATCTAGCATAACAACGATATCAAAAAACGGACAAGCCATGGAAATATCATGCTAGCTATCTTACGATCATGCAAAGCAATATGACAATGAATGCTCAAGTCATCAAAATGGAGGCGGTGGAAGTTGCATGGCAATATATCTTGGAATGGCTATGGAAAGGCCATAATAGGTAGGTATGGTGGCTGTTTTGAGGAAGATATAATAATAAGGCTTATGTGTGATAGAGCGTATCATATCACGGGGTTTGGATGCAACGGCGAAGTTTGCACCGACTCTCGAGGTGAGAATGGGCAATGCATGATACCGTAGAGGCTAGCAAATTGCGGAAAGGTAAGAGTGCGTATAATCCATGGACTCACATTAGTCATAAAGAACTCATATACTTATTGCAAAAGTTTATTAACCCTCGAAGGAAAGTACTACTACGCATGCCCCTAGGGGGATAGATTGGTATGAAAAGACCATCGCTCGTCCCCGACCGCCACTCATAAGGAAGACAATCAATAATAAATCATGCTCCAACTTCATAGCATAACGAGAGACTATACGTGCATGCTTCGGGAATCACAAACCTTAACACCAATATTCTTACTAACCACAACCATTTACTAGTACCTCCCACATATTACCATCTCTATATCGCAAAACTATTGCAAGGAATCAAACATATCATATTCAGTGATCCACAAGTTTTATGTAGGATTTGATGACTAACCATGCAAATGACCAATTCCTGTTAACTCTCTAAATAGATATAAGTGAAGCAAGAGAGTTTAATTATTTCTACAAAAGACCATGCTCTAATAAATATAAGTGAAGCAAAAGAGCATTCTACAAATAACGGTTTTCTATGTGAAGAGAAACAGACAATCCAAACTTCAAATGATATAAGTGAAGCACATGAAGCATTCTATAAAGCCATACTCAAAAGATATAAGTGAAGTGCAATGAGCATTCTATAAATCAACCATGGACTATCTCATACCAGCATGGTGCATAAAAGAAAAATGAAAACTAAACACAAAAGACGCTCCAAGATTTACACATATCAAGTGAACGAAACGAAGACGAAAACATACTGATACTTGTTGAAGAAAGATGGGATGCCTTCCGAGGCATCCCCAAGCTTAGACAATTGAGTCTCCTTGAATATTTACTTGGGGTGCCTTGGGCATCCCAAAGCTTGAGCTCTTGCCTCTCCTCCTTCTTCTCATATCAAGACCTCCTCGATCTTTGATCACTTCATCCACACAAAACTCAACAGAAAGCTCGGTAAGATCCGTTAGTATAATAAAGCAAATCACTACTCTAAGTACTGTTGCAAACCAATTCATATTTTGTTTTTTCATTGTAGCTACTGTATTATAACTTTTCCATGGCTTATACCACCGATAAAAATCGATAGTTCCATCAAAACGAGCAAAACAATGCATCAAAAACAGAATCTGTCTTAAACAGGAGAGTCTGTAGCAATCTGAACACCTACCATACTTATGGTACTCCAAAAATTATAAACAATTAGGAAAAAATAAACAATTTTTATATCAAGACTGTGCAAAAAGTTTCAGAAACTTTTGACGTTCCAGTAAAAAATGTAAAATCACGCACTACAACCAAAGTTTCTGTTTTTGCACCGCACATACCAACAAGCAATCTACTCATCCTAAAGGCAAATCTTGGCACATTATTTTTATAATAAAATGGATTTGTACAAGGGGATAATTATTTTTGTTGAAAAGTTTCTGTAATTAAGATTCACAAAGTTTTCAAAAGTTTTCATGGGCATGAACAAAGTTCAAGGCTAGCTCCCACTTTCACAATGCTCGTCCCTCTCACTTTCACTTTTCTATTTGTGAAGTTTTAAGTTCCCCTCTATATTTTTTTATTTTTAAACTTTATAAAAGCACTCAACAGAAATAAATGACTCTCTAAAACTTCCGGGTTGTCTCCCTAGCAGCGCTTTCTTTAAAGCCATTAAGCTAGGCATAAAGTGCTCAAGTAATGAATCCACCCGGATCCCAAGGTATATCAAAGCCAATTTTAATTAACAATGATTTGGCATTTAGTAGTGAGCACAAAGCAACATATATCATGCAATGACGAAGTCTAACTCTCTTCCTATGCATCGGCATGTCATACAAGAACAATTCATGCACATCAAGTAAAGGCCAATACATAGCATAAGCAGTTTCTTGCAATTTTATCGTGTTGAAGACATAAAGAGGTGGAGATATAGTTCCTCTCTCATAATAATTGCAAGTAGGAGCAGCAAGCACATGCATATTATATTCATCAAAATCATCATGTGTAGTAGCAAAATGCAACCCATCAATATAATCCTTAATAAGTGCAAACTTCTCTGATATAGTGTAGTTTAAAGAATTCAAAAAGATAATAGGACTATCATGTGTGGGTGCAATAGCAATAATTTCATTCTTAACATAAGGAATAATAGCAAGTTCATCTCCATAAGCATAATTCATATTGGCATCTTGGCCACAAGCATTACAAGCATCAAGTTCATCAAAAAGGGATATTTCAAAAGAATCAACGGGATCATAGCAATTATCATAGCATTCATCCTTCGGTAAGAACGAAGGGACATTAAACAATGTATAAGTTGGAGGGTTACTCTCATTAGAAGGTGGGCATGGGTAGCTAATCCGCTCTTCCTCCTTTTGTTCTTCGCTCTCCTCATCATCTTTTTCATCCAATGAGCTCACAGTTTCATCAATTTCTTCTTCCATATACTCCTGCAAAATATTAGTCTCTTCTTGGACAGCGGAGACTTTCTCAATAAATATATAAATATCGGAATTGTATTGATAATTTTCATAGCAATATTTAAGGATAGCAAAATTTTCAGGTCTATAAACTGAATCATCAAAATCTTCAAACTTTTCAAACAAAGATTCAATTTCATAAGCACCTTTAAAAGCAAAAAATTCTTCTATTCGTTCCACATCATAATAATCATATATACCATTAGCATAAGAAGCCAGGGTTTCATTATCACTAAATTTGCATGAAAAGGGAAGGTGTGGAGCCTTCATCCTAGAGCAACAAGTATAATCATATCTCAAGCATAGCTCCCGAGCATACCAATGCAACATATGAATTTGATTCCATAAAAATGTCCCCTTATGAGTCAAGCGATAATCCCTAAAGTATTCACGCTGATCCAACGTTACTCCCATTATATAGTTGAATGGGGTTTTCTCAGGATTATCAAAGTAGTGCATAATATCTTTCACATAACGAGCATCGAGGGTTTTAGGAGGTTCCCCATCTCCATGAGTAGCAAGTACCACTAAATTTTTTGGTGTTTCGTGTTCCATATCCATAACTAAAGATAGAGAATGTCGTGGGATTTTCACGGCAGATGTCCTAGTGGAAGGACTTAGTCATGGAGCCATCGCAACTAGGTTAGCTTAAAGGGGTTAATCGGGACAAAGGACACAGAGAGTTTATACTGGTTCGGCCCCTTGCGGTGAAGGTAAAAGCCTAATCTAGTTGAGGTGGTATTGCTAGGGCTTCGATTACCAGGGAGCGAATACGCTTGACCTAGCTCTCGATCTCTTGTTTCTCGCCCTAAGCCACCACCGGGTCACCCCTTTATATACACAAGCTGATGCCCGGCGGCTTACAGAGTCCCGGCCGGCTCATACATAACGTCTCTGGCTCAGTGACAGAACTACACTTTCCTTAACGTACAAGTTAAACATATGGCAGTTTACGCCCGCGGACCTCAAGTCTCCTCCGGGTCTGGGCCTTCAGTAAGCTTGCTTCGTGAACCGCCATCTCTTCTTGGGCCTCTTCATTATGAACCGCCAGTGGCATGACCCGGCCCCTCCTGGGCGGGTCATACCCAATAGTTATATCCCCAACATTAGGCCCCAAGTTGATGTGAACTTGTTCATATCAATCTTCAACACTTAGAAAAAATCCTTCCTCATCTGTCCTCACGGGATCTTATAACCCGCCGTGACGTCATCTACTAAAATTGTGGTAACCCGCCGTGATGTCATCTCACATTAATATCACATGAGGCCCAAATCTTAATATGTCATCACTTTAATGAATCTCCGAAAATCGAGGCGTCTGTGCTGTCACATATCCATTTTTCAGTCTCCTCGATTCCCACGCATGCCACTTATCCTTTCTACCTTATAAATAGGGCCAGGGGTCCCTTTCACTTTCCCCCTTGCCTCCTCGTCTTCATCCTCTTCCTCACGACGCTTCCAGCACCCGAGCTCCGCTGCCGACCTCGCGAACTACCTCAACTCCGGCCGCTGCATCGACCTGAACGCACCAGAGCACCGCCGCTGTCCAACAGCCCCGGTAAGTTCTCCTCTTTCCTCACCGCAGATCTCCATTAGGGTTTGCTCGAGTTCCTCAGAGTTCATCTCTGTTCTTCCCTAGATCATGTAGTTTTTTATCCAAGTGTAGTACCAATCTTGTGCGGTAGCAGTTTGGCACTCGTTTTTAATATCTAAACGCCTCCCCTCCATAGGAGATATCATCTGAGCATGTGAACTGTCCTGCTGCCGCCACTTTAGGTTTAGAATTTTTCTTCATTACCTAAACTGTTGTAGATCCAAAATTATAACATCGATCTGTGAAAACTGTTTGTCCAACACTTAGCAATCCTTCACTCATAGATCTGAAAGCTGATAGCTGTGTAGGTGGCTTAACTGATAAACCATAACCCGCCAGGTACCACTAGTCCCCTCTTAAGCCGCCAATAGATTGCCCTGCATCTCAACACTATCCTCCGGCTTAACACGCTGCATGTTTATAGTTTTTACCTTTGAACCAATGACCGGCTTAACAACTTAATCTTAACCGGCAATATTTTCTTTTCAGACCATTATCAACAATGACTAAAACCTTCACTTCATGCAACTGGGTCGCATCCCGGGTTACCGAGGAAGATTTGAACAATTTTGTTCAGACTGGCGTCTTAGCCAAAAAAGATGACATCCACTGGAGGGTCCCAGGCACAGAAAATCCTCCTGAACCCAAAGAAGGCGAAATAATCGTTTTTACTGGTCATATGATCCGGGGGTTTACCCCGCCCAGTTCAAAATTCTTCCGAGACGTGCTACACTTTTTCCAGCTCCATCCTCAAGATATTGGGCCCAATTCTGTCTCCAACATCTGCAACTTCCAAGTTTTTTGCGAAGCTTATCTTCAACAAGAGCCCACTGTCGAATTGTTTAGGGAATTCTATTACTTGAACCGGCAGACTGAATTCACAGACGGACCCAGCTTGGAGCTAGGTGGAGTTTCAATTCAGAAGAGGAAAGAAGCCACCTTCCCATATGCCAAGCTGCCCAGTCATCCTAAAGACTGGAACCAGACTTGGTTTTATTGCCAAGATACATCTCCAGAGGGTGAAAATCCCCTGCCGGGTTACCGTGAACACCGGCTTAGCAACACACATCCACTCCTAGAACGGATCAGCACAAAGGAACGGGCCAAATATGCGCCCATTTTTTCAAAGATTAGAGCCTTCATGGCTAACGGCTTAACCGGCATCGACCTCGTTCGGTGCTGGGTTGCCTGGAGAATTGTGCCGTTAAGCCGCTGCCTCGGCTTAATGTGTGAGTACACCGGCGACTTAAAGGATCCACAACGCCACTGCGAGATCCAATTGTCTGATGAAGAAATCAACGAATCGACCAAGGCTCTATTGAACGAAAGCTTGGCAACTTGCAGCAAAACCGGGCTTGATCCTTTCTGCACTCTCAACAAGCCGCCAGCTGTAAGTTTTGCACATAATTTTTCAGTTGAATCATGTTTTCATAAAAACTGTCCTCTTATACTCTGACTTCCACAGGCCGATTCTCCTTTCTGGAAGAAAAAACTGCAGGACAAACCGGCCAAGAAGACCCGGACAAAGACCAAGGCTAACAAGCCTGCCAAGAAGAAGACCGGCCCCTCCGAGTTACTTAACTTGGATGACGATGATAATGATGATGTGTCAGAGGTAGAACTTGATTCTCTTGGCTCATTTTTTGTACATCTTATTGACAACGATTATTATCAGGATGACGAGGAAGCCAGCCGTGCGGGTGATGAAGAGGTAATTGTTCTTTCCTCCGGCTCAGAACCTCTGCCAGAATAGAAATCTCGACAAGCAAGTCGGAAAGTAAAGTTTTCTCATCCTTTAGCTCATTTGGATCCCAACTTTATTTTGAAGAAGCAGCAACATGAAGCTCACCGCACAACTCGGAACAGCGGAGGCGGAATTCTTTCTTCCGGCTTACCGAACACACCAGCCCCTCGAAAACGTTGTCCAGAGGTCTCACCAATTTCCGACTTAGCTTATCCCAAGGCTGGTCTTTTTCGACAACCTCTTAATTCTTCCGATTCAAATTATCAGGGAACATCCCATTCCTCCTCTGGCGACTCAACGGGAACTCACGTCCCAGTTTTCAAGACTGTGCCTGGGTAATGTTTAAATCTCTGCTTTCAATCATATACTCCGTTGATGTGTTAACCTCATCTTATGTTGCATTTACAGAGCTATGGCAAAGCCCAGCAAGAAGTTGAAGGTGACAAAAACAACCGAAAATCCTTCTGAACCGGAGAAACAGTCAGCAGAAACTTCCTTCCATGCCACTGAGGCCACCGTTGATGAACCGCCACTGGAAGAACACAACATCACCATAGATCATATGGAAGTTGACCCACCCACCACCAAACCACCAAGTCCCATCAATCCTACTGAAGAAAAGGCTGATGATGTTATTATTACTGGGCTTGGTTATACAGCGCCAGGCATCCCATTGTCTTGTCAAAACACAGTGCCAAGGAAGAAATATTTGTTGCTGACAAAGGCAAGTGGTCAGTAAATTTAGAGAGCTATGCTCACTATAGTGCTCAAGAGATCCACTCTGGGTACTTGAACCGTCTGCACACAAGCCGTGCCTTCGAGGCCGGCTTAGTAAATCTCATGAAGGAACGTTTTGAGGTAAACGCTAGCCTTCTTCATATCAACGTACTTTATCAGCCGCCAAGTTTACTGAATATGAGTAGAATAGAATATACTGTAGACTTTGTGAGATAAGCTTTTAGCTATGCATCTGAATCAAAACCTGTAGCCCCCAAGGGACGGCTTGATCTTATGAAGATAAGCTGGGACTTTGAAGAATCAACTTTGCACCTGTAATCCCTAGGGGCCGATTGAATCCGTAAGAATAAACTGGGGCTTAACACTGTCACACAAATCCCATCTAGTCACCCTTGCAAACAAAATAATGAACCGGGGTCATCTGCCATTGCATCATAAAATAGACCTTGCATCCATTAGCCCCCAAGTGCCGAGTGCTATTGCTTGCAAAGGGCTTGGGACTTATCAATATGTACTGCTCCATAAAGAAACTTTCTGCACCCATTAGCCCCCAAGTGCCAAGTGCTATACTTGTATTGTGCTTGGGACTTTAAATAAAATGATTGTAATAGCACCTGTCGTTTGCATACTGCAGGCTGAACTCAATGCAAAAGAATCCCAAGTCGCCAACCTTCAAGAAAATATCAAGTCCCAACAATCTGAAACTTCCAAGGCCAAATCAGCACTGACAACTGCCTTAGAAGAAATGGAGAAGTTGAAAAAGGACTTCAAGGCTGACAGGACAAGCTGGGAGTCTGAAAAAGCAGCTCTGTTGAAAAGAGCGGATGAAGCAGAGGCGGCCCTTAAGCCGGTGGCTGAAGAGCTTTCCGGTTTAAAACATCAAATTAACACCATGACCGCCGCTATCTTCGGTAAGTAACATTATTCAAATCTGTTATCATACATGTAGCTGAATAATCATTCATCCGGCTTATCAATTTTTGTGTTTAATGCAGGCTCCAGAACCGCCCGTCTTGGTGCAGACATGCGCATGAAGCTGAAAGCCGCCTATACTCTTATCGAGCAATTGTATACTGGCGCGCAACGAGCTATCTCTGCAGCTTCTCATAAAAAACAACCACCAACTTTTATCAAAGATACGCTGGAAAAACTGTCTGTATTGCCCCAAAGAATGGAGGATCTGAAGCTATCAGCTGCTAGAGCCGGTGCCATCACTGCGCTAACCCGGGCCAAAGCGTGGCAAGCAGATCTAGACCCAGAAGACTTGGCCAATGGCTGCCCAAGTGTAAAGGAGGACGGGTCTCCCTTCAGTGCTGAGGACTTCACGGCAATAGCAAGAGAAATGCACCCTTTAGCAAGCCAATTGGCTGAAGACACAGACCTATCTCATTACCAGGCGGCTTATAATGCTGATAACAAGATGAAGGCACCGGTTCATGACTCCCAGGAGCTTATTCCGCCAATCCGTAAGCACACCTTTGCTCCTGATATTGACCCGTCAACACTTATTGATGATGAAGCTGTCTTCAAAGCTTTGACTGGGATCAATTGGGCCACTCTGACTTCTAGCCAACGGGTGACGAAGAAGAAGATGAACCGGTGCAAGATGACCCGGAATCCTCTACTCACCAAGGTCAAGAACCTTAATTTAAGGGTCGGCTTATTATCTGCCAGTTAGACTGCTTTACGCCTCAAAACACTTACTCTTTTGGGCCGTCCAATGCCTTGTAATAGGCTAGTTTGAAAACAATGATCTGCCATGCCATTGTGCATGTTGATTTGCTTAACACTTATGAGCCGTTTGATCTTATCTGACGATCCACCATTTATGCTCATAATCATTGTCATCTTTGCTGATCATGTTGCCCTAAACCCTGCATACAAAGAGAAAACAAGTGCCTTGCCGGTTTACCCTAGGGCGGGTCACAATACCCTTTTATAAACAACCACTGATGACTAAATAGTCCATAATTAGGGCCGGTTTATCAACACCTTATATAGTCATAAAATAAACATCATACCTGTGATATTTATGCACATTGCCGGCTTATCATGTCAGCAAGGGTAACAACCCAACGACAGAGCACAACACTCTGTTCAATTTATTCATACTGCCGGCTTATCACGCCCTCGCAGCAAGGGTTAACATCCCAAAGCTTAGAGCACAACACTCAAGCAGATAATTATTATACACTGGCGACTTAAAGTCCAAAGCCAGGCCGGGTTAATAAACTCCGGATAAGTTCATATATAAACCATAAGGCAACATAGCCCTCATTGGTTTTCAATCATGTATTAACATGTCACAAGAGATGAACTTCAAAAAATGTTCAAATCAAATATAAATCAAAAAATAAGGCTTTCATAGGCCGCCAAGCCTCAAAGTCAAGTGCTGTTCAAGGGCCGCACAGCCGCTGAGTTAAACCTTCATTCAAACCTTGTAAGCCGAGCCTCACATGACCAATCGCCGTTTTAACTTTGACAAGTTCAGGGTCTTTATAAGATTGACTGTCAAGAGTACGGCGAGTCATTCCAGGATTACCTGGGTGGAGTGGCAAACTTACAAAGGTAGGATAACCCAGATTTTTTTTTATGAATACACCTGGCATCCAAGCCAATTACAAGGGTCAACAAAGCTCTATTCATTAACAAAAAGCCCCTGAGTAATATTTCATTCCAGGCATATAAGCCGGACCAATAGGGTAGTCATAGCTATGCTCGATGAGCAGGAAGCCCCCAAGTATGTTTTTCATCATGGCGTACAAGCCGGATCAAGAGGGTGGTCATAGCTATGCTCAATGAGCAGGAAACCCCCAAGTGATTATATGAAGTAACAATAAAGACTCATTATTCTCAGAAATGAAACGACAGAGGCCCTGATTGATCAGGGATGCCGGCTTTATTATATTCCTCATAATATATACATTGACAAAATATGTACATCACAAGAGCCGGGGGCTCAGGTGTAATAAGGCCGAAGATGAGCAATATTCCACGGCCGGCGGGTCTCTTCCTCCGACATGCGTGAGTCCTTGTGGTCTCAAACATCGATAAGGTAGTATGACCCGTTGTTCAGATTTTTGCTGACCACAAAGGGTCCTTCCCAAGGTGGGGATAGCTTGTGCATGTCAGATTGATCCTGGATGAGCCGGAGCACCAAATCCCCTTCTTGAAAGGTCCTGGTTTTAACCCGGCGGCTGTGATAACGACGCAGATCTTGCTGGTAAATCACCGAATGAGCCGCCGCAAGGTCACGCTCTTCATCCAACAGGTCAAGTGCATCCTGACGCGCTTTTTCATTATCAGCTTCAACATAAGCCGCCACACGGGGCGAATCGTGACGTATGTCACTAGGGAGAACCGCCTCAGCTCTGTAAACCATGAAGAAAGGCGTGTAACCCGTAGATCTGTTGGGGGTAGTATTGATACTCCATAGCACTGAGGGTAACTCCTCTACCCAACAACCCGGCGTCCTCTGCAAAGGGACCATAAGCCGGGGCTTGATGCTGAAGGAAATATGCCCTAGAGGCAATAATAAAGTTGTTATTTATATTTCCTTATATCATGATAAATGTTTATTATTCATGCCAGAATTGTATTAACCAGAAACTTGATACATGTGTGAATACATAGACAAAACAAAGTGTCCCTAGTATGCCTCTACTTGACTAGCTCGTTGATCAAAGATGGTTAAGTTTCCTAACCATAGACATGTGTTGTCATTTGATGAACGGGATCACATCATTAGGAGAATGATGTGATGGACAAGACCCATCCGTTAGCTTAGCATAATGATCGTTAAGTTTTATTGCTATTGCTTTCTTCATGACTTATACATATTCCTCTGACTATGAGATTATGCAACTCCCGAATACCGGAGGAACACCTTGTGTGCTATCAAACATCACAACGTAACTGGGTGATTATAAAGATGCTTTACAGGTGTTTGTTGGGTTGGCATAGATCGAGATTAGGATTTGTCACTCCGAGTGTCGGAGAGGTATCTCTGGGCCCTCTCGGTAATGCACATCATATGAAGCCTTGCAAGCAATGTGACTAATGAGTTAGTTGCGGGATGATGCATTACGGAACGAGTAAAGAGACTTGCCGGTAACGAGATTGAACTAGGTATGATGATACCGATGATCAAATCTCGGGCAAGTAACATACCGATGACAAAGGGAATAACATATGTTGTTATGCGGTATGACCGATAAAGATCTTCGTAGAATATGTAGGAGCCAATATGAGCATCCAGGTTCTGCTATTGGTTATTGACCAGAGAAGTGTCTCGGTCATGTCTACATAGTTCTCGAACCCGTAGGGTCCGCACGCTTAACGTTCGATGACGATTTGTATTATGAGTTATGTGTTTTGATGACCGAAATTTGTTCGGAGTCCCGGATGAGATCACGGACATGACGAGGAGTCTCGAAATGGTCGAGACATAAAGATTGATATATTGGACCATGTTATTCGGACACCGGAAGTGTTCCGGATAGTTTCGGGTAAAACCGGAGTGCCGGAGGGGTTACCGGAACCCTCCGGGGGAACTAATGGGCCTTGTTGGAGAGAGAGGAGGGCAGCCAGGGCAGGCCGCCCCCCCCCCCCCCCCCTAGCAGTCCGAATTGGACAAGGGAAGGGGGGCGGCGCCCCCCTTTCCTACTCCCTCTCCCTCTCCTTCCTTTCCCCTCTCTCCCTTTTGGTGGAATCCTACTAGGACTTGGAGTCCTAGTAGGACTCCCCACTTGGGCGCGCCCTAGGGGCCGGCCGGCCCTCCCCTCCTCCCTCCTTTATATATGTGGGGAGGGGGGCACCCTAGAACACACAAGTTGATCTTTTAGCCGTGTGCGGTGCCCCCCTCCACAGTTACACACCTCGGTCATATCGTCATAGTGCTTAGGTGAAGCCCTGTGCCGGTAACATCATCAACACCGTTGCCACGCTGTCGTGCTAACGGAACTCTCCCTCATCCTCAACTGGATCAAGAGCACGAGGGACGTCATCGAGCTGAACGTGTGCTGAATGCGGAGGTGCCGTACGTTCGGTACTTGGATCGGTTGGATCGCGAAGAAGTTCGACTACATCAACCGCGTTACTAAACGCTTCCGCTTTCGGTCTACGAGGGTACGTGGACACACTCTCCCCGCTCATTGCTATGCTTCTCCTAGATAGATCTTGCATGATCGTAGGAATTTTTTTGAAATACTACGTTACCCATCAGATGCCTCTCAAAATTTCTTGATTGGCTCGTTCCGCTTGACCATTGGACTGGGGGTGAGCCACCGACGATATATCAAGTCGAATATGCTCTCGTTGACAAAATTCCTTCATAGCACCCTTGGACAGATTGGTGCCATTATCAGTTATAATACTGTGGGGAAAACCAAAACGGAAAATCACCTTTTTGATGAATTGAACCGCTGTCGCCGCGTCACACTTACTGACCGGCTCTGCTTCAACCCACTTTGTAAATTTGTCAACCACCACCAAAAGGTGGGTCTTTTTATCTTTGGACCTTTTGAAAGGTCCAACCATATCAAGCCCCCAGACCGCAAATGGCCAAGCGATTGGAATCATCCTCAATTCTTGAGCCGGCACATGAGCTCATCTTGAGAATTACTGACAACCATCACATTTACTGACCAAATCCTCTGCATCAGCATGAGCCGTCAGCCAATAAAATCCATGACAAAAAGCCTTGGCTACGAGAGACTTAGAACCGTCATGATGATCACAATCTCCTTCATGAATCTCTCGTAGAATCTCACGGCCCTCCTCAAGAGAAACACAATGTTGAAACACCCCTATGACACTACAACAGTGCAACTCTCCATTGACAATAGTCATTGACTTAGACCGTCGGGTTATCTGCCTGGCCAAAGTCTCATCTTCAGGTAACTCGCCCCGAGTCATATAAGCCAAATATGGAATTGTCCAATTAGGAGTAGCATGAAGAGCCGCCACCAATTGTGCCTCCGGGTCAGGAATAGCAAGATCTTCCTCTGTAGGCAACTTGACTGAAGGATTATGCAGAATATCAAGGAAAACATTGGGTGGCACCGGCTTACGCTGGGATCCCAACCGGCTTAAAGCATCAGCCGCCTCATTTTTTCTTCGATCAACATGCTCTACTTGGTAGCCCTTGAAGTGACCAGCAATAGCATCAACCACTCGGCGATAAGCCGCCATGAGTGGGTCCTTGGAATCCCAAGTGCCTGAAACCTGCTGAGCCACCAAATCGGAGTCGCCAAAGCATCTCACCCGGCTTAAGTTCATCTCCTTAGCCATCCGAAGACTGTGGAGCAAGGCCTCATACTCAGCTGCATTGTTAGTACAAGGGAACATCAACCTTAAAACATAACAAAATTTATCACCTCGTAGGGAAGTCAAAATAACTCCAGCCCCCGAGCCTTCCAATTGCCTGGATCCATCGAAGTGAATAGTCTAATATGTGTTATCCGGCTTTTCCTCAGGCATCTGCAGCTCTGTCCAATCATTGATAAAAATCCACAAGTGCTTGAGACTTGATGGATGTGCGAGGCATATACTTCAAACCATGGGGTCCAAGCTCAATGGCCCACTTGGCTATCCGACCTGTGGCTTCTCTGTTTTGGATAATATTCCCCAAAGGAGCAGAACTAACCACAATGATGGGATGACCCAGAAAATATTGCTTGAGCTTTCGACTAGCCATAAACACCCCATACACCAGCTTCTGCCAATGCGGATACCTCTGTTTGGACTCAATGAGTACCTCATTGATGTAATAAACCGGCCGCTGAACTGGATATTCCTTGCCTGATTCCTTCCTTTCCACCACAATTGCCACACTGACAGCCCGGCTATTGGCAGCCACATACAACAATAAAGGCTCTTTATCAATGGGAGCAGCAAGAACCGGCAGTTCAGCCAACTGTTTCTTCAAGGCTTCAAATGCTTGATTAGCAGCATCACTCCAGACAAAGTGATCTGTTTTCTTCATCATCTGGTATAAAGGGATAGCCTTTTCTCCCAACTGGCTTATGAACCGGCTCAATGCCGCGATACGACCCGCCAGACGTTGAACATCATTGATACACGCCGGTTTAGCCAAGGAAGTAATAGCCTTGATCTTTTCCGGGTTAGCCTCAATGCCTCTTTCAGAAACCAGAAAACCCAAAAGTTTGCCTGTTGGTACACCAAAGACACACTTGGCCGGGTTAAGCATCATCTTGTAGACCCGAAGATTATCAAAAGTTTCTTTCAAATCATCTATCTGTTGGAAATATGCCCTAGAGGCAATTAATAAATATGTTTATTATCATATTTCTCCGTTCATGATAATAGTTTATTATTCATGCTATAATTGTATTAACCGGAAACTATATACATGTGTGAATATAAACAAACATAATGTCCCTAGTATGCCTCTACTAGACTAGCTCGTTGATCAAAGATGGTTAAGGTTTCCTAACCATTGACATGAGTTGTCATTTGATAACGGGATCACCTCATTAGGAGAATGACGTGATGGACTTGACCCAACCGTTAGCTTAGCACACGATCGTTATGTTTAGTGCTACTGCTTTCACTATGTCATATACATGTTCCTCAGACCATGAGATCATACAACTCCCGGACACCATAGGAATACTTTGGGTGTTATCAAACGTCACAACGTAACTGGGTGACTATAAAGGTACACTACAGGTATCTCCGAAAGTGTCTGTTGGGTTGTGATGAATCGAGATTGGGATTTGTCATTCCGTATGTCGGAAAGGTATCTCTGGGCCCTCTCGGTAATACAGCATCACAGAAGCCTTGCAAGCACCGTGGCTAATGAGTTAGCTGCGGGATGAAGTATTACGAAATGAGTAAAGAGACTTACCAGTAACGAGATTGAACTAGGTATGGGATACCGACGATCAAGTCTCGGGCAAGTAACATACCGCAGGACAAAGGGAACAACGTATGATGATATAAGAGGTTCA
Source organism: Thinopyrum elongatum (assembly GCA_011799875.1). Taxonomy (NCBI): domain Eukaryota; kingdom Viridiplantae; phylum Streptophyta; class Magnoliopsida; order Poales; family Poaceae; genus Thinopyrum; species Thinopyrum elongatum. The sequence goes on along the minus strand of CM022299.1, from coordinate 630,406,096 downwards.
ACTGATATAGATCTTCGTGGAATATGTGGGAGCCAATATGAGTATCCAGATTCCGCTATTGGTTATTGACCGGGGAGTCATCTCGGTCATGTCTACATAGTTCCCGAACCCGTAGGGTCGGCACACTTAAGGTTCGATGACGTAATAGTATTGTATGAGTTATGTGATTGGTGATTGAAGGTTGTTTGGAGTCCCGGATGAGATCACGGACATGACGATCAGTCTCGGAATGTCTGAGAGGTAAAGATCGATATATTGGAAGGCTATATTCGGACGTCGGAAAGGTTCCGAGTGACTCGGGTATTTTTCGGAGTACCGGGGAGTTACGGGAATACCGGGAGAAAGTTATGGGCCTTATTGGGCCCTGCGGGAAAGAGAGGGGGGCAGCCATGGGCTGCCTGCGCCAGCCCCCCCTTGGGTCCGAATTGGACTAGGGGTGGGGGGCCGCACCCCCTCTCCTACTCCCTCTCTCCCTCCTCTTTCCCCCCTTGTAGGAGGAGTCCTACTAGGGGTGGGAGTCCCACTCCTAGTAGGACTTCCCCCCTCCTTGGTGCGCCTCCTCTAGGGGCCGGCCCCCTCCCTCCTTTATATACGGAGGGAGGGCGCCCCCTCTAACACACAATTGACTTGATCAAAGCCGTGTGCGGCGCCCCCTCCACCGTTTAGAGCCACCGTCATATTTTCGGAGTGCTTAGGCGAAGCCCTGCCGGAATCTCTACACCATCACCGTCGCCACGCCGTCGTGCTGACGGAACTCATCTACTACCTCGACGACTAGCTGGATCTAGAAGGCGAGGGACGTCACCGAGCTGAACGTGTGTTAGAACTCGGAGGTGCCGTACGTTCGACACTTGATCGGTGGAGCTCGAAGGATTGTTCGACTACATCAACCGCGTTGTGAGATGCTTCCGCTAACGGTCTACAAGGGTATGTAGACACACTCTCCCCCTCGTAGCGATGCATCTCCATGGTTAGATCTTGCGTGATCGTAGGAAAAATTTTAAAATTGCATGCTACGATTCCCTTCAGTGGTATCAGAGCCAGGTCTATGCGTAGATGATCTGCACGAGTAGAACACAAAGGAGTTGTGGGCGTGGGTGTATACATATTGCTTGCCGTTACTAGTTGTTACTTGGTTCAGCGGCATTGTGAGATGAAGCGGCCCGGACCGACATTACGCGTACGCTTACGCGAGACTGGTTTCACCATTGGCGCGCATAGCTGCGTAAAGGTGACTGGCGGGTGTCAGTTTCTCTCACTTTAGTTGAACCGGTTTCAATGAAGAGGGTTCTTTTAGAAGATCAAAAAGCAATCACTACACCACGTTGTGGTTTTGCGTAGGTAAGAATCGGTTCTTGCAAACCCGTAGCAGCCACGTAAAACTTGCAACAACAAAGTAGAGGACGTCTAACTTGTTTTTGCAGGGTATGCTGGTGATGTGATATGGTCAAGACATGATGTGATATAAATTTTTGTATGAGATGATCATGTTTTGTAAGTTATCAGGCAACCGGCAGGAGCCATATGGTTGTCTCTTTATTGTATGCAATGCCAACACGATGTAATTGCTTTACTTTACCACTATGAGTTAGCAGTAGTAGTATTAGCAATAGTCGGCGAGACGACCACGACGCTACGATGGAGATCAAGGTGTCACGACGCTACGATGGAGATCATGACGCCAACCCCGTGACGATGGAGTCCACGACGGTGCTTCAGTGATGGAGATCAAGAGCACAAGACGATGATGGCCATATCATGTCACATATATATTGAATTGCATGTGATGTTAATCCTTTTATGCATCTTATTTTGCTTAGGACGACGGTAGCATTATAAGATGATCCCTTCACTAAATTTCAAGATAAGTGTTCTCCCCAAGTATGCACCGTTGCTACAGTTCGACGTTTCTAAGCACTACGTGATGATCGGGTGTGATGGATCCTTTCGTTCACATACAACGGGTGTAAGCCAGTTTTACACATGCAGAATACTTGGGTTAAACTTGACGAGCCTAGCATATGCAGATATGGCCTCGGAACACGAAGACCGAAAGGTCGAACATGAGTCATATAGTAGATATGATCAACATGAAACATGTTCACCATTGATGAACTGATCCACCTCACGTGATGATCAGACGTGGATTAGTTTGATGTGGATCATGTTACACTTAGACAACTTGAGGGATGTTAATCTAAGTGGGAGTTCTTAAGTAATTTGATTAATTGAACTTAAATTATCATGAACATAGTCTTACCTGTCTTTGCTAAATTGTATGTTGTAGATCATGGCCGCTCGCGCTGTAGTACCGTTGAATTTTAATGCGTTCCTAGAGAAATCTAAGTTGAAGGATGATGGAAGCAATTATGCGGACTGGGTCCGTAATCTGAGGATCATCCTTATTGCTGCACAAAAGGCTTATGTCCTTGATGCACCGCTGGGTGCCGCGCCCCTTGCAGGTTCGACAGCAGATGTTATGAACGTCTGGCAGTCGAAGAAAGATGACTACTCGATAGTTCAGTGTGCCATGCTTTACGGCTTAGAACCGGGGCTCCAAAGACGTTTTAAGCACCACGGAGCATATGAGATGTTCCAAGAGCTGAAACTTGTTTTTCAAGCCAATGCCCGGATCGAGAGATATGATGTCTCCGATAAGTTCTTTAGCTGTAAGATGGAGGAGAACAGTTCTGTCAGTGAGCATATACTCAAGATGTCTGGGTTGCATAACCGCTTGACTCAGCTGGGAGTTAATCTTCTAGATGATTCGGTTATTGACAGAATTCTCCAATCACTGCCACCAAGCTACAAGGGCTTCGTGATGAACTATAATATGCAAGGAATGAACGAGACCATTTCCGAGCTCTTCGCTATGCTCAAAGCTGCGGAGGTTGAAGTCAAGAAAGAGCATCAAGTGTTGATGGTCAAAAAGGGCACCAGTTTCAAGAAGGGCAAGGGAAAGAAAGGGGACTTCAAAAAGAACGGCAAATCTGTTGCTGCTCCTAAGAAGAAAACCAAGTCTGGTCCTAAACCCGAGACTGAGTGCTTCTACTGCAAGGGGACTGGTCACTGGAAGCGGAACTGCCCCAAGTATCTGGCAGATAAGAAGGATGGCAACGTCAACAAAGGTATATTTGATATACATGTTATTGATGTGTACCTTACTAAATCTCGTTGTAGCACCTGGGTATTTGATACTGGTTCGGTTGCTCATATTTGTAACTCGAAACAGGAGCTGCGGAACAAGCGAAGATTGGCTAAGGACGAGGTGACGATGCGCGTCGGGAATGGTTCAAGAGTTGAAGTGATCGCCGTCGGAACGCTACCTCTGCATTTACCTTCGGGATTAGTTATGAACCTAAATAATTGTTATTTGGTGCCTGCGTTGAGCATGAACATTATATCTGGATCATGTTTATTGCGAGACGGTTATTCATTTATGACAAAGAATAATGGTTGTTCGATTATGATGAATAATATCTTTTATGGTCATGCACCACTTGTGAATGGTTTATTTCTGTTAAATCTCGATCGTGATGACACTCACATTCATAACATTGATGCCAACAGACGCAAACTAGGTAATGATAGTACCACATATTTGTGGCACTGCCGTTTAGGTCATATCGGTGTTAAACGCATAAAGAAACTCCATACTGATGGGCTTTTGGAATCTCTAGATTATGAATCTTTTGAGACGTGCGAACCGTGCCTTATGGGCAAGATGACTAAAACTCCGTTCTCCGGAACAATGGAGCGAGCAACCGACTTACTGGAAATCATACATACCGATGTGTGCGGACCAATGAGTGTGGAGGCGCGCGGTGGATATCGTTATGTTCTCACGTTCACCGATGATTTGAGTAGATATGGTTATGTCTACTTGATGAAGCATAAGTCCATCAACAATATGTATCCACATATAATATAAGAAATGCCACAGAGCTCCCACCACTTTCATGGTAAATACAAGCTTCTCCGTAAGTTTGTATAAACCCAAACGCCTTGATCACATTATCAAAACGAATATTCCAGCTCGAGATGCTTGCACCCGTCATAGATGGATCGCTGGAGCTTGCATACGTTGTTAGCACCCCTAGGATGACAAACCTTCCGGCTGATCATATACAATCTTCCTTAAGGAATCCATTAAGGAATGCCGTTTTGACGTCCATTGCCAAATTTCATAATCATAAAAAGCGGCAATTGCTAAACATAATTCTGAAGACTTAAGCATCGCTACGGGTGAGAAGTTCATCATAGTCAACTCCTTGAACTTGGTGATAACCTTAGCAACAAGTTGAGCTTTATAGACAGTGATATTACCATCAGCGTCCGTCTTCTTCTTAAAGATCCATTTATTTTCAAAGCTCGCCGTTCATCGGGCAAGTCTACCAAAGTCCATACTTTGTTCTATCAACATGGATCCTATCTGGATTTCATGGCCTCAAGCCATTCTCAGAATCTAGACCTGCCATCGCTTCTTCATAATTCGAAGGTTCACCGTTGTCCAACAACATGACCTCTCCAATGACTGGGTTTCCGTACCACTCAGGTCGGAAGTGTCCTGGTTGAGGTTCTGTAGTAACTTGCTCCGAAGCTTCATGATCATCATCATGTTCTTCTCTCGGTCTGTGCTGGTGTCACAGAAATTCTTTCTGTGGCGTGTGCTACTATCCGGAGTAGGTACAATACCTCATCAAGTTCTACTTCCTCCCACTCACTTCTTCGAGAGAAAACTCCTTCTCTAGAAAGGATCCATTCTAGCAACAAAAATTTGCCTTCGGATCTGTGGTAGAAGGTGTACCCAACAGTTTCTTTTGGGGTATCCTATGAAGACACATTGTCCGCTTGGGTTCGAGGCTTATCAGGCTGAAGCCTTTGACATAAGCATCGCATCCCCAAACTTTCAGAAACGACAATTTTGTTTCTTGCCAAACCAAAGTTCATATGGTGTCGTCTTAATGGACTTCGATGGTGCCCTGTTTAAAGTGAATGCTGCTGTCTCCAATGCATAACCCCAAAACGATAGTGTAAACAGTATAAGAGACATCATAGACCGCACCATATCCAATAGTGTGCGATTACGACGTTCGGACACACCATTACGCTGTGGTGTTCCAAGGTGGCGTGAGCTGTGTGAAATATTCCACACTGCCTTAAGTGATTGCCAAACTCGTAACACAAATATTCTCTCCACGATCAGATCGCAAGAACTTTATTTCTTGTTACGATGATTCTCTACTTCACTCTGAAATTCTTTGAACTTTTCAAATGTTTCAGACTTATGCTTCATCAAGTAGACATAACCATATCTACTCAAATCATCGGTGAACGTGAGAACATAACGATATCCACCGCGCGCCCCACACTCATTGGTCCGCACACATCGGATGTATGATTTCCAGTAAGTCGGTTGCTCGCTCCATTGTTCCGGAGAACGGAGTTTTAGTCATCTTGCCCATAAGGCACGGTTCGCACGTCTCAAAAGATTCATAATCTAGAGATTCCAAAAGCCCATCAGTATGGAGTTCTTTATGCGTTTAACACCGATATGACCTAAACGGCAGTGCCACAAATATGTGGTACTATCATTACCTAGTTTGAGTCTGTTGGCATCAATGTGATGAATGTGAGTGTCATCACGATCGAGATTTAACAGAAATAAACCATTCACAAGTGGTGCATGACCATAAAAGATATTATTCATCATAATCGAACAACCATTATTCTTGTCATAAATGAATAACCGTCTCGCAATAAACATGATCCAGATATAATGTTCATGCTCAACGCAGGCACCAAATAAAAATTATTTAGGTTCAATAACTAATCCCGAAGGTAAAAGCAGGGGGTAGCGTTCCGACGGCGATCACTTCAACTCTTGAACCATTCCGACGCGCATCGTCACCTCGTCCTAGCCAATCTTCGCTTGTTCCGCAGCTCCTGTTTCGAGTTACAAATATGAGCAACCGAACCAGTATCAAATACCAGGTGCTACAACGAGATTAGTAAGGTACACATCAATAACAGTATATCAAATATACCTTGTTGACGTTGCCATCCTTCTATCTGCCAGATACTTGGGGCAGTTCCGCTTCCAGTGACCAGTCCCCTTGCAAGTAGAAGCACTCAGTCTCGGGTTTAGGACCAGACTTGGTTTTCTTCTTAGGAGCAGCAACAGATTTGCCGTTCTTTTTGAAGTCCCCTTCTTTCCCTTGCCCTTCTTGAAACTGGTGCCCTTTTGGACCATCAACACTTGATGCTCTTTCTTGACTTCAACACTCCGCAGCTTTGAGCATAGCGAAGAGCTCGGAAATGGTCTCGTTCATTCCTTGCATATTATAGTTCATCACGAAGCCCTTGTAGCTTGGTGGCAGTGATTGGAGAATTCTGTCAATAACCGAATCATCTAGAAGATTAACTCCAGCTGAGTCAAGCGGTTATGCAACCCAGACATCTTGAGTATATGCTCACACTGACAGAACTGTTCTCCTCCATCTTACAGCTAAAGAACTTATCGGAGACATCAATATCTCTGATCCGGGCATTGGCTTGAAAAACAAGTTTCAGCTCTTGGAACATCTCTATGCTCCGTGGTGCTTAAAACGTCTTTGGAGCCCGGTTCTAAGCCGTAAAGCATGGCACACTGAACTATCGAGTAGGTCATCTTTCTTCGACTGCCAGACGTTCATAACATCTGTGTCGAACCTGCAAGGGGCGCGGCACCCAGCGGTGCATCAAGGACATAAGCCTTTTGTGCAGCAATAAGGATGATCCTCAGATTACGGACCCAGTCCGCATAATTGCTTCATCATCCTTCAACTTAGATTTCTCTAGGAACGCATTAAAATTCAACGGTACTACAGCGCGAGCGGCCCATGATCTATCACAACATACAATTTAGCAAAGACAGGTAAGACTATGGTCATGATAATTTAAGTTCAATTAATCAAATTACTTAAGAACTCCCACTTAGATTAACATCCTCAAGTTGTCAAGTGTAACATGATCCACATCAAACTAATCCACGTCTGATCATCACGTGAGGTGGATCAGTTCATCAATGGTGAACATGTTTCATGTTGATCATATCTACATATGACTCATGTTCGACCTTTCGGTCTTCGTGTTCCGAGGCCATATCTGCATATGCTAGGCCGTCAAGTTTAAACCAAGTATATGCATGTGTAAACTGGCTTACACCCGTTGTATGTGAACGAAAGGATCCATCACACCCGATCATCACGTAGTGTTAGAAACGTCGAACTGTAGCAACGGTTGCATACTTGGGGAGAACACTATCTTGAAATTTAGTGAAGGGATCATCTTATAATGCTACCGTCGTCCTAAGCAAAATAAGATGCATAAAAGGATTAACATCACATGCAATTCAATATATATGTGACATGATATGGCCATCATCGTCTTGTGCTCTTGATCTCCATCACTGAAGCACCGTCGGGACTCCATCGTCACGGGGTTGGCGTCATGATCTCCATAGTAGCGTCGTGACAACCTTGATCTCCATCGTAGCGTCGTGGTCGTCTTGCCGACTATTGCTAATACTATACTGCTAACTCATAGTGGTAAAGTAAAGCAATACATCGTGTTGGCATTGCATACAATAAAGAGACAACCATATGGCTCCTGCCGGTTGCCTGATAACTTACAAAACATGATCATCTCATACAAAAATTTATATCACATCATGTCTTGACCATATCAATCACCAGCATACCCTGCAAAAACAAGTTAGACGTCCTCTACTTTGTGTTGCAAGTTTACGTGGCTGCTACGGGTTTGCAAGAACCGATTCTTACCTACGCAAAACCACCAACGTGGTGTAGTGATTGCTTTTTGATCTTCTAAAAGAACCCTCTCATTGAAACCGGTTCAACTAAAGTGAGAGAAACTGACACCCGCCAGTCACCTTTACGCAGCTATGCGCGCCAATGGTGAGAAACCAGTCTCGCGTAAGCGTACCGCGTAATGTCGGTCCGGGGCCGCTTCATCTCACAATGCCGCTGAACCAAAGTAACAACTAGTAACGGCAAGCAATATGTATACACCCACGCCCACAACTCCTTTGTGTTCTCACTCCGTGCAGATCATCTACGCATAGACACTGGCTCTGATACCACTGAAGGGAATCGTAGCATGCAATTTTAAAATTTTTCCTACGATCACGCAAGATCTAACCATGGAGATGCATCGCTACGAGGGGGGGAGGTGTTCTACATACCCTTGTGACCGTTAGCGGAAGCATCTCACAACGCGGTTGATGTAGTCGAAACAATCCTTCGAGCTCCACCGATCAAGTGTGAACGTACGGCACTCCGAGTTCTAACACACGTTCAGCTCGGTGACGTCCCTCGCCTTCTAGATCCAGCTAGTCGTCGAGGTAGTAGATGAGTTCCGTCAGCACGACGGCGTGGCGCGTGATGGTGTAGAGGATTCCGGCAGGGCTTCGCCTAAGCACTCCGAAAATATGACGGTGGCTCTAAACGGTGGAGGGGGCGCCGCACACGGCTTTGATCAAGTCAATTGGTGTTAGAGGGGGCGCCCTCCCTCCGTATATAAAGGAGGGAGGGGGCCGGCCCCTAGAGGAGGCGCACCAAGGAGGGGGGAAGTCCTACTAGGAGTGGGACTCCCACCCCTAGTAGGACTCCTCCTACAAGGGGGGAAAGAGGAGGGAGAGAGGGAGAGTAGGAGAGGGGGTGCGGCCCCCCACCCTAGTCCAATTCGGACCCAAGGGGGGGCTGGCGCACAGCAGCCCATGGCTGCCCCCTCTCTTTCCCGCAGGGCCCAATAAGGCCCATAACTTTCTCCCGGTATTCCCGTAACTCCCCGGTACTCCGAAAAATACCCGAGTCACTCGGAACCTTTCCGACGTCCGAATATAGCCTTCCAATATATCGATCTTTACCTCTCAGACATTCCGAGACTGATCGTCATGTCCGTGATCTCATCCGGGACTCCAAAACAACCTTCAATCACCAATCACATAATCATACAGTACTATTACGTCATCGAACCTTAAGTGTGCCGACCCTACGGGTTCGAGGAACTATGTAGACATGACCGAGATGACTCCCGGTCAATAACCAATAGCGGAATCTGGATATCATATTGGCTCCCACATATTCCACGAAGATCTATATCAGTTGAACCTCTTATATCATCATACGGTGTTCCCTTTGTCCTGCGTATGTGTACTTGCCCGAGACTTGATCGTCGGTATCCCATACCTAGTTCAATCTCGTTACTGGTAAGTCTCTTACTCATTTCGTAATACTTCATCCCGCAGCTAACTCATTAGCCACGGTGCTTGCAAGGCTTCTGTGATGCTGTATTACCGAGAGGGCCCAGAGATACCTTTCCGACATACGGAATGACAAATCCCATCTCGATTCATCACAACCCAACAGACACTTTCGGAGAACCTGTAGTGTACCTTTATAGTCACCCAGTTACGTGTTGTGACGTTTGATAACACCCAAAGTATTCCTATGGGTCCGGGAGTTGTATGATCTCATGGTCTGAGGAACATGTATATGACATAGTGAAAGCAGAGTAGCACTAAACATAACGATCGTGTGCTAAGCTAACGGTTGGGTCAAGTCCATCACGTATTCTCCTAATGAGGTGATCCCGTTATCAAATGACAAATCATGTCAATGGTTAGGAAACCTTAACCATCTTTGATCAACGAGCTAGTCTAGTAGAGGCATACTAGGGACATTATGTTTGTTATATTCACACATGTATATAGTTTCCGGTTAATACAATTATAGCATGAATAATAAACTATTATCATGAACGGAGAAATATGATAATAAACATATTTATTAATTGCCTCTAGGGCATATTTCCCACAGTCTCCCACTTGCACTAGAGTCAATCACATGTAATGAATCTCACACCCATCGCATGCTGGTGAAGATCATGTTTTGCCCGTGGAAGAGCTTAGTCAACGGGTCTGCAACATTCAGATCCGTATGTACTTGCTAAGCTCTATGTCTCCTTCTTTGACGTAGTCTCGGATGGAGTTGAAACGGCGGTTGATATGCTTGGTCCTCTGTGATATCTGGGCTCCTTGGCTAAGGCAATAGCTCCAGTGTGTCGCACAAGATAGTCATTGGATTCGATATGCTAGGTAGACACCTAGATCGGATATGAACTCCTTCATCCAGAACCCTTCTTTGCTGCTTCAGAAGCCGCAATATATTCCGCTTCACATGTAGATACGCCACGACGCTCTGTTGGAACTGCACCAACTCACTGCACCACCATTAAGAATAAATAGGTATCCGGTTTGCGACTTTGAGTCATCCGGATCAGTGTCAAAGCTAGCATCGACGTAACCTTTTACGGCAAGCTCTTTGTCACCTCCATAAATGAGAAATATCCTTGGTCCTTTTCAGGTATACTTCAGGATGTTCTTGACCGCTGTTCCAATGATCCATTCCTGGATTACTTTGGTACCTTCCTACCAAACTTATGGCCAGACACACCATCAGGTCTGGTACACAGCATATCATACATGATAGAGCCTATGGCTGAAGCATAGGGGATGACGCTTATCTTTTCTTATCTTCTGCAGTGGTCGGGCTTTGAGCCTCGCTCAATTTCACACCTTGCAATACAGGCAAAGAACCCTTCTTGGACTGATCCATTTGAAACTTCATCAAAATCTTGTCAAGGTATGTGCTTTTGTGAAAGTCCAATGAGGCGCCGAGATCTATCTCTATAGAATCTTGATGCCTAATATGTAAGCAGCTTCTCGAGATCCTTCATTGAAAAACTTTTATTCAAATACCTCTTTATGCCATCCAAAAATTCTATGTCATTTCCCATCAACAATATGTCATCCAATAAATATAAGAAATGCCACAGAGCTCCCACTCACTTTCTTGTAAATACAAGCTTCTCCGTAAGTTTGTATAAACCAAACGCCTTGATCACATTATCAAAACGAATATTCCAGCTCCGAGATGCTTGCACCAGTCCATAGATGGATCGCTGGAGCTTGCATACTTTGTAGCACCCTAGGATCGACAAAACCTTCCGGCGTGTTCATATACAATTCTTCCTTAAGGAATCCATTAAGGAATGCCGTTTTGACGTCCATTTGCCAAATTTCATAATCATTAAAAGCGGGCAATTGCTAAACATAATTCTGACAGACTTAAGCATCGCTACGGGTGAGAAAGTCTCATCATAGTCAACTCCTTGAACTTGGTGATAACCTTTAGCAACAAGTTGAGCTTTATAGACAGTGATTTACCATCAGCGTCCGTCTTCTTCTTAAAGATCATTTTTTCAATAGCTCGCCGTTCATCGGCAAGTCTACCAAAGTCCATACTTTGTTCTCATACATGGATCCTATCTCGGATTTCATGGCCTCAAGCCATTTCTCAGAATCAGACCTGCCATCGCTTCTTCATAATTCGAAGGTTCACACGTGTCCAACAACATGACCTCCAAGACTGGGTTTCCGTACACTCAGGTGCGGAACGTGTCCTGGGTGAGGTTCTGTAGTAAACTTGCTCCGAAGCTTCATGATATCATCATGTTCTTCTTCTCGGTCTGTGCTGGTGTCACAGAAATTTCTTTCTGTGGCGTGCTACTATCGAGTAGTAGGTACAATTACCTCATCAAGTTCTACTTTCCTCCCACTCACTTCTTTCGAGAGAAACTCCTTCTCTAGAAAGGATCCATCTTAGCAACAAAAATTTGCCTTCGGATCTGTGGTTAGAAGGTGTACCCAACAGTTTCTTTTGGGTATCCTATGAAGACACATTTGTCCGCTTTGGTTCGAGTTATCAGGCTGAAGCCTTTTGACATAAGCATCGCATCCCCAAACTTTCAGAAACGACAATTTTGGTTTCTTGCCAAACAAAGTTCATATGGTGTCGTCTTAATGGACTTCGATGGTGCCCTGTTAAAGTGAATGCTGCTGTCTCCAATGCATAACCCCAAAACGATAGTGGTAAATCAGTAAGAGACATCATAGACCGACCATATCCAATAGTGTGCGATTACGACGTTCGGACACACATTACGCCTGTGGTGTTCCAGGGTGGCGTGAGCTGTGAAATATTCCCACTGCCTTAAGTGATTGCCAAACTCGTAACACAAATATCTCCTCCACGATCAGATCGCAAGAACTTTTATTTTCTTGTTACGAGTGATCTCTACTTCACCTGAAATTCTTTGAACTTTCAAATGTTTCAGACTTATGCTTCATCAAGTAGACATAACCATATCTACTCAAATCATCGGTGAACGTGAGAACATAACGATATCCCACCCCGCGCGCCTCCACACTCATTGGTCCGCACACATCGGTATGTATGATTTCCAGTAAGGTCGGTTGTCGCTCCTTGTTCCGGAGAACGGAGTTTTAGTCATCTTTGCCCATAAGGCACGGGTTCGCACGTCTCAAAAGATTCATAATCTAGAGATTCCAAAAGCCCACCACAGTATGAGTTTCTTTATGCGTTTAACACCGATATGACCTAAACGGCAGTGCCACAAATATTTGGTACTAGCATTACTATTTGGTCTGTTGGCATCAATGTTATGAATGTGAGTGTCATCACATCGAGATGTTAACAAAATAAACCATTCACAAGTGGGCATGACCATAAAAGATTATTCATCATAATCGAACAACCATTATTCTTTGTCATAAATGAATAACCGTCTCGCAATAAACATGATCCAGATATAATGTTCATGCTCAACGCAGGCACCAAATAAACAATTATTTAGGTTCATAACTATCCCAAGGTAAAAATGCAGAGGTAGCGTTCCGACGGCGATCACTTCAACTCTTGAACCATTCCCTGACCTCGCATCGTCACCTCGTCCTTAGCCAATCTTCGCTGTTCCGCAGCTCCTGTTTCGAGTTACAATATGAGCAACCGAACCATTATCAAATACCCGGTGCTACAACGAGATTTTAGGTACACATCATAACATGTTATATCAAATATACCTTGTTGACGTTGCCATCCTTCTTATCTGCCAGATACTGGGGGCAGTTCCGCTTCCAGTGACCAGTCCCCTTGCAAGTAGAGCACTCAGTCTCGGGTTTAGGACCAGACTTGGTTTCTTCGTTAGGAGCAGCAACAATTTGCCGTTCTTTTTGAAGTCCCCCTTTCTTCCCTTGCCCTTCTTGAAACTGGTGCCCTTTTTGACCATCAACACTTGATGCTCTTCTTGACTTCAACTCCGCAGCTTTGAGCATAGCGAAGAGCTCGGAAATGGTCTCGTTCATTCCCTTGCATATTATGTTCATCACGAAGCCCTTGTAGCTTGGTGGCAGTGATTGGAGATTCTGTCAATAACCGAATCATCAGAAGTAACTCCCAGCTGAGTCAAGCGGTTATGCAACCCAGACATCTTGAGTATATGCTCACTTGACAGAACTGTTCTCCTCCATCTTACAGCTAAAGAAACTTATCGGAGACATCATATCTCTCGATCCGGGCATTTGGCTTGAAAAACAAGTTTCACGCTCTTGGAACATCTCATATGCTCCGTGGTGCTAAAACGTCCTTTGGAGCCCCGGTTCTAAGCCGTAAGCATGGCACACTGAACTATCGAGTAGTCATCTTTCTTCGACTGCCAGACGTTCATCAACATCTGCTGTCGAACCTGCAAGGGGCGCGGCACCACGGTGCATCAAGGCAAAGCCTTTTGTGGTCAGGCAATGAGGATGATCCTCAGATTACGGACCCCGTCCCGCATAATTGCTTCCATCATCCTTCCAACTTAGATTTCTCTAGGAACGCATTAAAATTCAACGGTACTACAATCAGCGAGCGGCCATGATCTACAACATACAATTTAGCAAGACGGTAAGAACTATGTTCATGATAATTTAAGTTCAATTAATCAAATACTTAAGAACTCCCACTAGATTAACATCCTCAAGTTGTCTAAGTGTAACATGATCCACTCAAACTATCCACGTCTGATCATCACGTGAGGTGGATCAGTTCATCAATGGTGAACATGTTTCCATGTTGATCATATCTACTATAGACTCATTTTCGACCTTTCGGTCTTCGTGTTCCGAGGCCATATCTGCATATGCTAGGCTCGTCAAGTTTAACCCAAGTATTCTGCATGTGTAAAACTGGCTTACACAACCTATTGTATGTGAACGAAAGGATCCATCACACACCCGATCATCACGTAGTGCTTAGAACCGCGAACTGTAGCAACGGTGCTACTTGGGGAGAACACTTATCTTGAAATTTAGTGAAGGGGATCATCTTATAATGCTAACCGTCGTCCTAAGCAAATAAGATGCATAAAAGGATTAACATCACATGCAATTCATATATATTGTGACATGATATGGCCATCATCGTCTTGTGCTCTTGATCTCCATCACGAAGCACCGTCGTGGACTCCATCGTCACGGGGTTGGCGTCATGATCTCCATCGTAGCGTCGTGACCCTTGATCTCCATCGTAGCGTCGTGGTCGTCTCGCCGACTATTGCTAATACTACTACTGCTAACTCATAGTGGTAAAGTAAAGCTATCAATCATCGTGTTGGCAATTGCATACAATAAGAGACAACCATATGGCTCCTCCGCCGGTTGCCTGATAACTTACAAAACATGATCATCTCATACAAAAATTTATATCACATCTGTCTTGACCATATCAATCATCACCAGCATACCCTGCAAAACAAGTTAGACGTCCTCTACTTTGTTTGTTGCAAGTTTTACGTGGCTGCTACGGGTTTGCAAGAACCGATTCTTACCTACGCAAAACCACAACGTGGTGTAGTGATTGCTTTTTGATCTTCTAAAAGAAACCCTCTTCATGAAACGGTTCACTAAAGTGAAGAAACTGCACCCGCCAGTCACCTTTACGCGCTATGCGCGCCAATGGTGAAACCCAGTCTCGCGTAAGCGTACGCGAATTTCGGTCCGGGCCCGCTTCATCTCACAATGCCGCTGAACCAAGTAACAACTAGTAACGGCAAGCAATATGTATACACCCCGCCCGAAACTCCTTGTTTTCTACTCGTGCAATCATCTACGCTAGACCTGGCTCTGATACCACGAAGGAATCGTAGCATGCAATTTATAAAATTTTTCCTACGATCACGCAAGATCTAACCATGGAGATGCATCGCTACGAGGGGGAGAGTGTTCTACATACCCTTGTAGACCGTTACGGAAGCATCTACAACACGCGGTTGATGTAGTCGAACAATCCTTCGAGCTCCCCGATCAAGTGGTCGAACGTACGGCACCCTCCGAGTTCTACACACAACTTTTCAGCTCGGTGACGTCCCCGCCTTCTAGATCCAGCTAGTCGCGAGGTAGTAGATGAGTTCCGTCACAGCACGACGGGTGGCGACGGTGATGGTGTAAGATTCCGGCAGGGCTTCGCCTAAGCACTCCGAAAATATGACGGGCTTCTAACGGGAGGGTGCGCCGCACACCGGCTTTTGATCAAGTCAATTGTGTGTTAGAGGGGGCGCCCCTCCCTCCGTATATAAAGAGGGAGGGGGCCGGCCCCTAGAGGAGCGCACCAAGGGGGGGGAAGCTCCTACTAGGAGTGGGACTCCCACCCCTAGTAGGACTCCTCCTACAAGGGGGGAAAGAGGAGGGAGAGAGGGAGTAGGAGAGGGGTGCGGCCCCCCCACCCCTAGTCCAATTCGGACCCAAGGGGGCTGGCGCAGGCAGCCCATGCTGCCCCCTCTCTTTCCCGCAGGGCCCAATAAGGCCCATAACTTTCTCCCGGTATTCCCCGTATACCCCCGGTACTTCCCCGAAAAATACCCGAGTCAACTCGGAACCCTTTCCGACGTCCGAATATAGCCTTCCAATTATCATCTTTACCTCTCAACATTCCGAGACTGATCGTCATGTCCGTGATCTCATCCGGGACTCCAAACAACCTTCAATCAACCAATCACATCACTCATACAATACTATTACGTCATCGAACCTTAAGTTGCCGACCCTCGGGTTGGAACTATGTAGAACATGACCCGAGATGACTCCCCCGGTCAATAACCAATAGCGAATCTGGATACTCATATTGGCTCCACATATTCCACGAAGATCTATATCAGTTGAACCTCTTATATCATCATACGTTGTTCCCTTTGTCCTGCGGTATGTTTACTTGCCCGAGACTTGATCGTCGGTATCCCATACCTAGTTCAATCTCGTTACTGGTAAGTCTCTTTACTCATTTCGTAATACTTCATCCCGCAGCTCCTCCATTAGCCACGGTGCTTGCAAGGCTTCTGTGATGCTGTATTACCGACAGGGCCCAGAGATACTTTCCGACATACGGAATGACAATCCCAATCTCGATTCATCACAACCCAACAGACACTTTCGGAGATCCTGTATGTACCTTTATAGTCACCCCAGTTACGTTGTGACGTTTGATAACACCCAAGTATTCCTATGGTGTCCGGGAGTTGTATGATCTCATGGTCTGAGGAACATGTATATGACATAAGTGAAGCAGTAGCACTAAACATAACGATCGTGTGTCTAAGCTAACGGTTGGGCCAATCCATCACGTCATTCTCCCTAATGAGGTGATCCCGTTATCAAATGACAACTCATGTCAATGGTTGGAAACCTTTAACCATTTGATCAACGAGCTAGTCTATGTAGAGGCATACTAGGGACATAGTTTGTTTATTCACCATGTATATAGTTCCCGGTTAATACAATTTAGCATGAATAAAACTATTATCATGAACGGAGAATATGATAATAACACATTTATTAATTGCCTCTAGGCATATTTCCAACAGTAAGATGATTTGAAAGAAACTTTTGATAATCTTCGGGTCTACAGATGGTGCTTAACCCCGGCAGTGTGTCTTTGGTTGTACCAACAAGGCAAACTTTTTGGGTTTTCTGGTTTCTGAAAGAAGATTGGAGGCTAACCCGGAAAAATCAGGCTAGTCTTACTTCCTTGGCTAAACCGGCGTTACAATGATGTTCAACGTCGTGCGGGTCGTATCGCGCATTGAGCCGTGCAATAAGCCATTGGGAGAAAAGGCTATCCCTTAACCAATTATGATGAAACAACCGATCACTTTGTCAGGAGTGATGCTGCTAATCAAGCCTTTGAACCTTGAGAAACAGTTGGCTGAACTGCGTTCTTTGCTGCTCCCATTGATAAAGAGCCTTTTATTGTTGTATGTGCTGCCCAATAGCCGGTGCTGTCAGTGTGGCAATTGTGCGTGACAGGAAGGATCAGGCCAGGAAATCCAGTTCAAATTTCAAGCGGCCGTTCTTTACATCAATGAAGGTAGCTCATTGAGTCCAACAGAGTAATCCTGCATGGCAGACAGCTGGGTATGGGTGTTTATATGGCTAGTCGAAAGCTCAGACAATATTTTCTGGGTCATCCCATCATTTGTTAGTTCTGCTCCTTTGGGGAGCATAATTATCCAACAGAGAAGCCACAGGGTCGGATAGCCAAGTGGGCCATTGAGCTGGACCCCAGGTTTTGAGTATACCTCGCACATCCATCAAGTCTCAAGCACTTGTGGATTTTATCAATATTGGACAGAGCGTGCAGATCCTGAGAAAGCGGATAACACATATAGACTATTCCTTTCGATGGATCCAGGCAATTGGAAGCTGGGGGCCTTGGAGTTTTTTGACTTCCCACGAGGTGATAAAATTTTGTTATGTTTTTAAGGTTGAATGTTCCCTTGTTACAACATGCCAGCGATGTAGAGGCCTTGCTCAACAGTCTTTCGGATGGGCTAAGGAGATTGCAACTTAAGCCGGTGAGATCTTTGGCGACTCCGATGTTGGTGGCTCCAGCAGGTTTCAGGCACTTGATTCCAAGGACCCCACCATGCGGCTTATCGCCGAGTGGTTGAGCATTGCTGGTCCACTTCAAGGGCTACCAAGTAAGCATGTTGATCGAAGAAAATAGGCGGCTGATCTTTAAGCCGTGGGATCCCATCGTAAGCCGGTGCCACCCATTTTCCTTGCATTTCTGGCTAATCCCTTTCAGTCAGTTTGCCTACAGAGGAGATCTTGCTATTCTGACCGAGGCCTACAATTGGTGGCGGCTCTTCTGCTACTCCTATTGGACAATTCCATATTTGCTTATGACTTGGGGCGAGTTACCTGAAGATGAGACTGTTTGAGCCAGCAGATAACCCCGACGGTCTAAGTCATGGAC